>RCUC01160973.1:0-115007 GCA_003697995.1 Taxidea taxus jeffersonii
CCCCCCCCCCTTTCTTCTCCCTAGGCAGCTAGGTGGGGATCATGGATAAGATGGTACAGGCACAAACAGAAGCATTCTCAACATCTCTCTAACTGTACAGAAGAAAACTGCCCGGAGGAGTTGCTCAGCTCATATGAGACATTTTGTGAGCAAGAAACAAACTTTGTTATGTACAGCTATTGAAATTTCAAGGTCTTTTTTTTTTGTCTCTTTTGTTACTGCAGCATAGACTAGCTCATCCTGACTCATCCCCATAAGGCATCGCTCTCCTGCCTTAGCTGTACCTGTCATCTCTCCAGCTCTCCCTAATGTCTCCCTGGTGCAACCTCTGTCTACTCTTCGAGAGTGACAATTTCATAGTTATATAGTCTCAGCTTGGGACTCAGGGGTACAGTGGGTATGGGTCTAACTACTTATACAGATTAAACCAAACCTCTAGTTTTTTCCCCATCCACATCCCTGCCTTCAGGAACATCCAGTGCCTCTAATTCCTGAGAATTTTCAAGGCCATAAGGTACAAATCAGCTTGTTTCTCCCTGGATCTACCCTGCACCTCCAGCTCTCGGTAGAGTGGAGAAATGCAGAAGCCAACCATCATGCAATGATACACTTTTCATCCTTGTAAAACTCTGCTGGCGTTTCCCATCTGCCCGTTTCTTCTTTATGAGTTTGAGTCTTTTTAATTTTTTTAAATTCATTTCCTTTCTTTTTTTTAAGATTTTATTTAGTTGAGAGAGATAGAGAGCATAAGCAGGGAGAGGAGAGGGAGAGAAGCAGAGTCCCCACTGAGCCGGGAGCCCAATGCAGGCCTTGATCCCAGGACACTAGAGTCATGACCTGAGCTGAAGGCAGACACTTAACTGACTGAGTCACCCAGGTGCCCCAATTCCTTCATTGTCATTTTATTGGTATTTCAGGAGGAATGCTAATAAACAATGCTTATTGAATTTACTTTAAATATTATTGTAGTC
The DNA here is from genome assembly GCA_003697995.1 of Taxidea taxus jeffersonii. Lineage (NCBI taxonomy): Eukaryota > Metazoa > Chordata > Mammalia > Carnivora > Mustelidae > Taxidea > Taxidea taxus. Next base: position 972 of record RCUC01160973.1, read on the forward strand.
ATCATTAATAATAACAAAACATTTAGATTCATATAGAGTTTTTTCTTCCCAGAAGTTCAAAGTTCATTTAAAATGTCAGCTAAAAGAACAAAAGGAAATGTTACTATTATCTTGAAAACCAGAAAGAGTGCAGCCCTGAGGTCTTAGAAACTGTTGACCACCTAAACACCAGGACACAATCTAAGCTCCCATTTCATGGTTTTCTCATTTTTCTACAACTAGACATTACCTTAAATGCTATAATTTATATCCCATTTCCCCACCTTCAATAAAAAGCTCATCTGTATCACTCAAAGAATATCTAGCTGAGGCCTGACTATAATTTGGCCAGTATTTTGAGTACCTTAATAAGTTATTTCACCACTATATGAATACCAACCATCACAGGCTTTGGTTCCTAATTTCATATATGACTTTTAACATAAGATTATGTTCCCAACACAAAAATATACACTAACATAATGGAGAGATATATTTGGGGCTTGGAAAACGCAGAGGTTCACCACTGTGTAGCTGGACATCTCGGTTTATAAAGAAACATAGCGAGGGAAGATAATGCTTCTTTCATTTCTCACTTCTTTTCCACTCTTATGTATTCTCTCGAATACATGATTATAAAAAGTGCCAAACACAGGTCTAATACATTCGCCATGGAAAACAAGATAAAAAGCAAAGTTTCCTGCTTCTCACAACTACTTTGTATTAAAGCACAATGATGATGCTTTCTCTACTGCAGTGATGCATACAGATAGAATCTGTCTGAAAGGCCCTGTATCAATGATGCTTTCACAAAAACACACCAGCAGACAGGATCTGTATGATTCACAGCACAACCACCATTGCTTATCATGATGTTTTTTCTCGATTAAGATCCTCATGAGGGGCAAACATTATTGAAGAGGGCAGAAAACAGAGGTGGACATATGTATTAGGTAGGTAGGCCTTTGGGCTGTAAGCGATAGAAACCCATATCTCTGTCCTTGGCTTTACTCTCTCCCTGAAGCATGGCTTTTGTCACATACCGGGAAGCACAAAAGTGGGCAGTGCTAAACAGCACATTTTAAACTCTGCCAATGGGGACAGGCTGCCTGTGGGACTCCCTGAGCTAAGTCCGGTTATTCTGAGGAGTGGGATTCTCCAGTCTACCAGGGGCTAGTTGCCATGTCCAAATCAATACATTCATGCTGTCTGGACAGGGAGATCTTGTGGTAACTGTAGGACAGGAAAGAGATGCTGGGCGGGGGATCTCAGTGGTCCCTACCGCCTGGCCTCCATTCCCTGCTACCTTCATATGGTCAGCAGGGAGCCCTGCAACCTTAGGCTGACAGCAAAAGCCTCTGACCAGATGCCTGAGTCAAAGAGGATGTCCTGAGTCACAGTGGAATGAGAGTCTTCTGGTGGGACAGTCAATGCAAAGACACCAGAGCTCAGAGCCTCGGGAGCGAGGAATAAGGACCAGGAAAGAAGAAACAGGTAGAAGCAGGATGGGCACAGCAAGACTGGCAAATCCTGGAAGAAGGTTACTGCCAGGGTTCTGGAAGTTCAAAGAACATGTGGAATGTGGGGGCAGGACCAAACTTTTAGTGGCCAGAGCCCAAACTCAACCAATTCCCTGCCTTCAACAACAGCCCACACCCTGCTGATAAAGGGCAATTCCACTGAGCCAAGGTGGAGGGGGGAATGGAGGAAGCCCAGGCACATAACTGTACTTGTCCTGCTGTGGCTACAGGTCAACGGTTGGAGAGGAGCCTGCCCCGGGCACCCACCATGGAGAAACGAGAACACCGTCTCTTCTGATGTGGGGACCAAGTTCAGAGTCCTTCAAAGGTTTGGTTGATGAATAAGGAGACTTCCACAAAACGTTCCCTAGATGCAGATCCTGTTACTGTTATTTGTTACCTGGGAAACTGAACAACCACATATAAATGAAAAGGGCCAGATCTCAGAAATAAAAGTTCCCTAAGTACAAAATTATATTAAAATGCTGTGACTTGGGGCACCTGGGTGGCTCAGTGGGTTAAAGCCTCTGCCTTCAGCTCAGGTCCTGATCCCAGGGTCCTGGGATCAAGCCCCACATTGGGCTCTCTGCTAGACAAGGGAGCCTGCTTCCCTTCCTCTCTCTCTGCCTGCCTCTCTGCCCACTTGTGATCTCTGTCTGTCAAATAAATAACTAAAATATTAAAAAAATAAAATGCTGTGACTTTTTGAAAAGGGTTCCAATGAAGTGATTGATGGAAAACATTACGCTATTTTTTTTTCCACAAGGAGACTGAATGTCTTATTTACAATTACTCATGAAACGGCAAATGTGGCAGGGATTTCCTATTCTTAGGGCATAGGTCAGAGTGAGCTGAGGGACGATTTCTCATCTGTGGGAGAGGAATTGGGCAACGAGGCAGCCAGCCTGCCTGCAGCTCTGGACCTGTGAGGGAAGGAGAGAGCTTCCAGCAACACACTCCAGGGCCTGCCACTCTCCCTCTGCTAAATGTAGAGAAAGGCATGGTGCCCACATGGTGCATCGGCCCTCAGGTGCTGAGAGGAGGTTGTTAGAGCCAGACCCCCAGAAGGGAAAAGAGAGGGACAAGACGACAAGTCCAGTACATTAAGATCTTCAGACGGCACTTTCATTCCCAAAGCAATGAAAAACCAACAAGAGCCCAGCCTCTATCTCACTGGAAAAGTCAGATGGCTCAGAGTGTTAAGCTGCTGTCCCACAAGGACAATGGGGACCAAGTGGTACTGGGACAGGACAGGGAAAGTGGCAGGACCTCATGGAAGCTGCATTCCCCAAGACTGGGAAGATGTCAGAGAGGTGAGATCCCAAAGTGGGATGCCTGCAACCCTGTCCCACCTGGCATCCTTGGAAGGAACTGAGTACAAAGGTCAAGAACTGGACCACCAGGGGCTACAGCCTTCAGAGAAGGGCAGTCACAAACACAAGAGGCTCCTGGAAGCCCCCTCAAAGCCCTGTAGGCAGCAGTGGTACACCTCCCAGTACAGCATCCCCTCGTGGGAGGAACAAAGGCTGATGGTGAGGTCCATGGTGTAGGGGGAGGAGTCAGAGCCAGAAATAGTTTGAATTAAAAAAACTGTAAGAAAAGGTATATATCTAGGGGCGCCTGGGTGGCTCAGTCTGTTAAGCATCTGCCTTCGGCTCAGGTCATGATCACAGGGCCCTGGAATCGAATATTGCATTGGGCTCCCCACTGGGCGGAAAGCTTGCTTCACCCTCTCCCTCTGCCTACCACTCCCCCTGCTTGTGCGTGCTCTCTCTCTCTGTCAAATAAATTAATACAATTTTTAAAAAAAGAAAGAAAAGGTATATACCCAAAGGAAAATACCCGAAGGAAACAAAGTCACGATCTTGAAAAGATATCTGTACCCCCATGTTCACTGCAGTTTTACTCCAAATAGCCAAGATATGTGAACAACCCAAGTGTCCACTGAGGGATGAATGGATAAAGAAATTGCCTACATATGTAAGTATCTGTCTATGTATGTACATATATAATATACATATGCATCTATAATGGAATATTACATGGCATATGAAAGAAGGAAACTCCACCACTTAGAACAACACGGATGGACCTTTGGGGCATTATGCTAAGTAAAAGACACATACTCACTTACATGTGGAACCTAAAAAAACCAAATTCATACATTCAAAGAACATGCTACTGGTTAATCAGAAGTGCGAGGGAGGTGGGCAAAAATGGGTGAAGATGGCCCAAAGGTTCACAATTCTAATTATAAGGGAAGTCCATCTTAGGGATGTCATGTACAGCTTGGGGAGTCTAGTTAACAATACTGTGGTGTATATTTGAAAGATGCTAAGAGGGGCGCCTGGGTGGCTCAGTGGGTTAAGGCCACTGCCTTCGGCTCAGGTCATGATCTCGGAGTCCAGGGACTGAGTCCCGCATCAGGCTCTCAGCTTCACAGAGAGTCTGCTTCTCCCTCTGACTTTCTCCCCTCTCATGCTCTCTCTCACTTTCTCTCTCTCTCAAATAAATAAATAAAATCTTTAAAAAAAAAAAAGGAAGAAAGATGCTAAGATAGAAAAAATCTTAAACGTTCTCATCATAGGAAAAAAAAAAACCTTTTTAACTGTGGGAGGTAACGGATGTTAACTAAACTTGTGGTGATCATCTCATAGTATATCAAATCATCATGTACATCTACAACCAATAATCTTATATGTCAGTTATAGCTCAATGAAATTGGGGGAATTTTTTAAAATTAAGAACTGCGCTGTTTCTCTAAGATGATTTTCATGGTGCAATATGTACTCAGGTTGAGAGGTTTTGCATAAGGAAATATCATGAGAAGACTCTAAATATATCTCATAAATGAAGGAGTTTATCCTACAGTAACAAATGAGCCAAGCAATAGGTCTAAAGCTAGAGCTCATTCTGGGCTTTTTGCAACAGAAATCTGGTTTTATTCCAATTATACTTCAAAATTTGTGTCTGTAATGTGTGTGATTATACTTAGAAAATAAAACAAAAAACAAATATATATTGTTTGTTCCAGGTTGTAGATAACCATTTTTCTACATGATATCATGATTCATATTCTCCAATTTCCTTGATGTGATCACTATGCTAAGAAATCATTACTTTCTTAAAAGGAACTTAATATACAAAACATAAAATTTACCTCCTATCTGTGCTCCGGTCAGTGACCCCAGCGTCCGCTCTGCCCATTCTCACTTTGCAGTTTTATTGTTACTCACACTTTTTTTCCCCTAAAAAGGGTAGTTCATTTTCTTTTTAAAAATTAATTCTAATTTTATTAATTTGACACTTTTTTAAAGCTATGTCTATTTATACATATTTCTTAATTTAAGAATGCCCAGAATTCACCAGAAAAAGCTTTCCAAGGCTCTAGAGTCAAAATAAAAATCTGTTTTGATTGTACATTAAGCACTTCCATACATTTGACTGCATTACCTAAACAAAAATAAACACACACAAAAAAGCCAACAAAACCAAAAGTCATAACCTGTTCAGAACATATAATACACACCTAAAAATTGAAATAACTATACACAACCATGAACTGAGTGAGGAAAAATATTACTAAAATATTATAACATTAAAAAATGGGCGCTGTCTCCTTTTCAGCAGCTTTCCCTGGGACTGAGAAGGAAATGTCAGGTGCCAAGAGCCCATATTCCAAGGGGTAGGCAAGACAGTGAAGCTCCTAGGAAGAGGGGTGGGTGAGTTCAGGAGTCCCTCAGAGCTTTAAGGTGGAGTGGGGGCAAGATGGATTCAAGTAGAAGCAAGTCCTCCCTTCTCCCTTCGTCCCTCCAAGCCTGGTCAGACTGGTCTCCTCCTCCCCAACCAAGATAACCCAGCTGGGGTCACTGGGATCAGCCTCAGCTCATAAAACAAATCCAGGATCCTCAGCAGACAGTTGCATACCATAAAAAGGAACTCCTAATATGATGCCAGACTTCCATAATTATGGAATTTGGAAACAAATGTTGTGTCATTGACTTGGAGTATAAATGATATGTAAACAAATAAACATAAAAACAGGGAACATTCCAAGACAGAGTGTTCCAGAATTGACAAGACTTACAAGTTGCTCAGAGATTCCAAAACCTTTCTTCTTTCTTGTAGAAAAGACCCAATTTGCACTAACTCCCTTTTCCCATTTCCTGTGAAAGGCGTTAAAATGGTTGGCAGGGAAAAAATGGGACGTAATTATTTTTGGCAAGCAGGATAAGGTTATAAATATGCCCATTCTGAAGCTATTGTAAGAGCTCTTCATTAATTTTTCATTCATTTGAAAATCTAATATAAAGTAGTCTGGCTGCCGATGGACTTAAACTTTATCAAGTTCCAGTGGAATTAATTCCTATTTGCCTTGAGTGCAAGTGAGCTGCACAGGCCCCTTAAAACACTAGGGTGTGCACTTCTCTGAGCCAGCATCACCATACTTAAAAAAAAGTCGGTGAGTGGGGACTTTAAATTTCACATTCTAAGATGAAAAGATAGATGAACATTTATCATGATAAATGAAATATTTGTGTGTGTGTGTGTGTGTGTGTGTCGTGTGTGTGTGTGTGTGTGTGTGTCTTGGTTATCAAATACTTTTCTTAAAATGGCTTTCCTCAATTCTAAAAAAAAAACAAAACAATGATTTTTGTCTTTTCATTCTCCTTTTGGGATTTTCCTGGAAAAGACACCTCCAGAAAACAATGTAATATTTCAGATATGTATAGTGTGAGGATGAAGAGTGAGAACATACACAAACTGAGCCAACATCAAAAGTGAAAAAGCACAAAGAAAATGGAAACATAGGTTTATAGGACCAAGATCTTAGGTCTTCAAAAGTTCTTGTCTCCTGGAGAAATCCAGGGAGCTATGGTTTAATTGATAACTGTGGCATCATTGAGTCAAGGTCAACATTTGAAGCCACAGACTCAGGCATAAAACTTAGTATAAAATGTTTAAAATTTGCCCAACAGCTAAGGGCCTGTCAATCAACTGTGAATTCGAGGAACACTAGAGGAAAGCAGATGGCACAGGAACAAAGTTCTCTGATGATCTGAAATTTTTGTTGATGAAAACCTTAAGAGCATAAGTAAAAGTTTTCTGCCTCAGCAAACAGGAAATCCTGAATGCCATCTAATCTTTATTTGATGCAACAAGACCTCATCGTACTGTAAGGCAGTCCCTGAAGATTAGCAATGCTTTTCATGAATTTTGTTAAATGAGATTACTTTTTAAAAAATTTTATAGCAATTATTTATTACTTTAGCAATGAGCACTGCAAAGAAAGCTCCTTCAACTACCAAGAAAACCCTTGTGATGTTCTGAAGTGAATATATGAATAGAATGGTTTGAAATTTCTGTAGAAAAATACTAAATGAGAAGGTAAGAGCTCCAGTGTTACCTATGTTCCAGTCCCTCTCCCTAATACTCCCATTAGGAACTGTACTTTTCTACTCATTCCAGAAAACTCTGATGATTGTATGTCTATACATATTCAGTTATCCAGAAATTATTTTTTAAATGGACACAAACAGGGCATACTAGACTTGTTCTGTATGTTGTTTCTTTCTCTGGGTAATTGTTTACAATAAAACATAAAGTTTTAACTTATTCTTTCTCTTCCCAACAGGCACACCATAATATTCCATTTATGTTTTTTTTAACCTGGTGAATCCCCACCATTGTGATTCCATGCCTCATATCCATCCATCCATCCATCCATTCATCCATCCACCATCCATGTGGTCAACAGATATTTCTTTCTTTTTTTTTTTAAAGATTTTATCTATTTATTGGACAGAGAGAGATATCACAAGTAGGCAAAAAGAGAGGAAGGGAAGCAGGCTCCCTGCCTAGCAGAGAGCCCGATGTGGGGCTCGATCCCAGGACCCTGGGTTCACGAAGTGAGCCGAAGGCAGAGGCTTTAACCCACTGAGCCACCCAAGTGCCCCTCAACAGATATTTCTTGAGTGACTTATGATACACCAGTTTGTAGTCTAGGCTCAGGGGACACAGCAGTAAACAAAACAGACAAAATATATCTACCCTCATGAAGTTCACATTGTGGTGAGAAAAGATGACAAAGAACAAAAGTATAGTTGAGTAAGTTAATTATATAGTATATCAGAAAGTAATAAACAAAGCTGCAAATGTAGCTAATGTCAGAGGGTACTGGGAGGGGATTCCCACTTTACAGAGGGAGAACAGGGAAAGTCTCAAGGAGAAGGCAACTGAGAAGGTGAGTGTCATAACCTGGTAGATATCTGCTGGTCAAGAGGGCTCTGGCAGAAATATAAAGGCTGTGAAGCAGGAGCCTGCCTGGTATGTTAAGGAACAGCCAATAAGCCAGTGTGGCTGCAGCCCAATGATCCTGGAGGTGAGTGGTAGGCAGTGATGCTAAAGAGGTAGCGTATCCCTCCAGCCACCAAGTCTTCCCAGCAGAGGTCCCATACATCACAGTGCAAGAGACAAGTTATCCTGACTCTGTGCCCTGAGAATTCCTGACCCACAGAACCCAAGAGCAGAAGAAAGTGGTTTTCCTGTTGAGGCTGAAAGAGTTTGTGTGTACCACTAAGTAGTAGCCAAGACACCTGTACAATGTGCTAACTCTTATCATGAATTCTTGTTGAACTTCATCACACAACTTCTTTCATTGGTAAAGAATCAAAAAATATTTCTTCAGTCTGTCATGGGCATAAATCAAGTTTGCAATCCTACAGCCAAACTTTTATGGTCATGATGTAACATCCTTCTTATGTATTTCTAAGAATTTACTTCCAGGAATATGTCTTTTCCTTTGATTTTTCCCCTTTCATTTTAGAGTCATATTTGTTAAAAAATTTAAAGTATTTTTGCATTATATTCAAGAAACAAATGGTCCTATAATTTTTGTTCATCATAAGGCCCTTGGTAGGTTTGGTACTAAGGTTATTCTGCCTTCATAAGTGCAGTAGGAAATGATCCATCTTTTTCTTTCATTATTTTATTATTTTACTTTATTTCATTTCTTTTCTCTTTCCTTTTCTTTTCAGTGTTCCATAATTCATTGTTTATGCACCACACCCAGTGATCCATGTAATATGTGCCCTCCATAATTTCCACCACCCCTCACCCCTCCAAAATCCTCAGTTTGTTTCTCAGAGTCCACAGTCTCTCATGGTTCATCCCCCACTCCAATTCCCCCCAACTCACTTCTCCTCTCCATCTCCCAGTGTCCTCCATGTTATTCCTTATGATCCACAAGTAAGTGAAACCATATGATAATTGACTCTCTCTGCTTGACTTATTTTACTCAGCATAATCTCTTCCAGTCCCATCCATGTTAATACAAAAGTATTAACTTTTCATCCTTATCATCCTTTCTGATGGAGGCATAATACTCCATTGTATATATGGACCATATCTTCTTTATTCATTCCCCTGCTAAAGGGCATCTTGGTTCTTTCCACAGTTTGGTGACTGTGGCCATTGCTGCTATGAACATTGGGGTACAGATGGCCCTTCTTTTCACTACATCAGTATCTTTGGGGTAAATACCCAGTAGTGCAATTGCAGGGTCATAGGGAAGCTCTATTTTTAACTTCTTAAGGAATCTCCACACTGTTTTCCAAAGTGGCTGCACTAACTTGCATTCCCACCAACAGTATAAGAGGGTTCCCCTTTCTCCACATCCTCTCCAACATTTGTTGTTTCCTGTCTTGTTAATCTTGGCCATTCTAACTGGTGTAAGGCGGTATATCAATTTTTAAAAAATTTTATTTGTTTTTTTAATTTCTTTTTAGTGTTCCAAAATTCATTGTTTATGCACCACACCCAGTACTCCATGCAATACATGTCCTCCATAATATCACCACCAGGCTCATCCAACCTCCCAACCTCCTCCCCTCCAAAATCCTCAGTTTGTTTCTCAGAGTCCACAGTCTCTCATGGTTTGTCTCCCCCTCCAATTTCCCCCAACTCTTTTCTCCTCTCCATCTCCCCATGTCCTCCATGTTATTCCTTATGCTCCACAAAAAAGCGAAACCCTATCATAATGAATTTCCCTGATAGGTAATGATGATGAACATTTTTTCATGTGTCTTCTTTGGAGAAGTGTCTGTTCATGTCTTCTTCCCATTTTTTGATATGGTTGTCTGTTTTGTGTGTGTTGAGCTTGAGGAGTTCTTTATAGATCATGGATATCAGCCCTTTGTCTGTAGCGTCATTTGCAAATATCTTCTCCCATTCCGTGGGTTGCCTCTTTGTTTTGTTGACTGTTTCCTTTGCTCTGCAGAAGCTTTGGATCTTGATGAAGTCTCCAAAATTCATTTTCACTTTTGTTTCCTTTGCCTTTGGGGATATGTCTTGAAAGAATTGCTGTGGCTGATGTCAAAGAGGTTACTGCCTATGTTCTCTTCTAGGATTTTGATAGATTCCTGCCTCACATTGAGGTCTTTTATCCATTTTGAGTTTATCTTTGTGTATGGTGTAAGAGAATGGTTGAATTTCATTCTTCTACACATAGCTGTCCAATTTTCCCAGCACCATTCATTGAAGAGACTGTCTTTTTACCACTGGATATTTTTTCCTGATTTGTCAAAGATTATCTGACCATAGAGTTGAGGGTCCATGTCTGGGCTCTCTACTCTGTTCACTGTTCTATGTATCTGTTTTGTGCCAGTGCCATGCTGTCTTGGTGATCACTGCTTTGTAGTAAAGCTTGAAATCAGGCAATGTGATGCCCCAGTTTTTTCTTTTTCAACATTTCCTTAGCAATTTGGGGTCTCTTCTGGTTCCATACAAATTTTAGGATTATTTGTTCCAGCTCTTTGAGAAATGCTGGTGGAATTTTGATTGGGATGGCATTGAAACTATAGATGGCTCTAGGAAGTATAGACATTTTAACAATGTTTATTCTTCCAATCCATGAGCATGGAATGGTCTTTCATCTTTTTGGGTCTTAATTTCTTTCAGAAGTGTTCTGTAGTTCCTCGAGTATAGATCATTTACCTCTTCGGTTAGGTTTATTACCAGGTATCTTATGGTTATTGGTGCTATAGTAAATGGGATAGATTTTCTCATTTCCCTTTCTGTATCTTCATTGTTAGTGTATGAGAAAGCAACTGATTTCTGTACATTTATTTTGTATCCTGCCACATTACTGAACTGCTGTATGAGTTCTAATAGTTTGGGGGTGGAGTCTTTTGGGTTTTCCATATAAAGTATCATGTCATCTGAGAAGAGAGAGTTTGACTTCTTCGTTGCCAATTTGAATACCTTTTATTTCTTTTTCCTCTCTGATTGCTATTGCCATGACTTGTACTACTATTTTGAACAACAGTGGCAAGAACAGACATTCTTGTCATGGTCCTGATCTCAAATTGAAGGCTGTCAGCTTTTCCCCATTGAGGATGATATTCATTGTGGGTTTTTCATGGATAGATTTAATGAAGTTGAGGAATGTTCCCTCAACCCCTATACTTTGAAGGGTTTTAATCAGGAACAGATGCTATATCTTGTCAAATGCTTTTTCTGCATCAATTGAGAGACCCGTGTGGTTCTTCTCTCTTCTCTTATTGATTTGTTCTATCACATTGATTGATTTGAGAATGCTGAACCACCGTTGCATCCCAGGGATAAATCCCACTTGGTCATGGTGGATAATCTTTTTTAATGTATTGTTGCATCCTATTAGCTAGGATCTTGTTGATAATCTTGGCATCCATATTCATCAGGAACATTGATCAGAAATTCTCCTTTTTGGTGGGGTCTTTGCCTGGTTTGGGGATCAGGGTAAAGCTGGCTTCATAAAAAGAGTCTGGAAGTTTTCCTTCTGCTTCAGTTTTTTGGAACAGTTTCAGGAGAATAGGTATTATTTCTTCTTTGAATGTTTGTTTCTCCAGGGAATCCGTCAAGTCCTGGGCTCTTGTTGTTTGGGAGGTTTTTGATCACTCTTCAATCTCGTTTCTAGATATTGGTCTATTCAGGTTGTCAATTTCTTCCTGATTCAGTTTTGGAAGTTTATAGCTTTCCAGGAATGTATCCATTTCATGTAGGTTACTTAACTTATTGGCATATAACTGTTGATAATAATTTCTGATGATTGTTTCTATCCTTGGTGCTAGTCATGATATCTCCCTTTTCATTCATAATCTTATGAATTTGGGCCCTCTCTCTTTTCTTTTGGATTAATTTGGCCAATAGTTTATCAATCTTATTGATTCTTTCAAAAAACCAGCTTCTAGTTTCTTTGATGCATTCTATTGTATCTCAAGTTTCTATTTCATTGATCTCTGCACTAATCTTGATTATTTCCCTTCTTGTGTGTGGGGTTGGCTTAATTTGTTGTTAATTATCCAGTTATTTAAGGTGTAAAGAGAGCTGGTGTATTCTGGATTTTTCAATTTTTTGGAGAGAGGCTTGGATGGCTATGTATTTCCCCCTTAGGATGGCCTTTGCCCTATCCCATAGGTTTTGGACCAAAGTGTCTTCATTCTCATTGGTTTCCATGAATTGTTTAAGTTCTTCTTTGATTTCTTGGTTGTTCCAAACATTCTTACACAAGGTGGTCTTTAGCTTTCAAGTGTTTGAGATCCTTCCAAACTTCTTCTTGGGTTGAGTTCCAGTTTCAAAGCATTGTGGTCTGAGAATATGCAGGGAATAATCTCAATCTTTTGGTATCAGTTGAGCCCCGATTTGTGACCCAGTATGTGGGCTAGTCTGGGAAAGTTCCATGTGCATGCAAGAAGAATGAGTATTCTGTTGTTTTAGAGTGGAATGTTTTGTATATATCTATGAGGTCCATCTGGTCCAATGTGTCATTCAACGTTCTTGTTCTTTGTTGATTTTCTGTTTGGATAATCTGTCTAATACGGAGAGTGGTGTGTTAAGATTCCTTACTATTAATGTATTCATATCAATAGGACTCTTTATCTTGATTAACAGTTGTCTTATGAAGTTGGCTGCTCCCATATTGGGGGCATAGATATTTACAATTGTTAGATCTTCTTGGTGGATAGACCCTTTAAGAATGATGTAGTGTCTTTCTTTATCACTGACTACAGTCTTTAGTTTAAAATCTAATTTATCTGATATGAGAACCACTACCCCAGCTTCTCCATCCCTTTACTTTCAGCTTGGATGTATCCTTAGGTTCCAAATGGGTCTCTTGTAGACAACAAATGGACGGGTCCTGTCATCTTCTTTAATCTGAAAGCCTGTGCTGTTTTACGGGGGCATTTAGGCTATTCACATTGATTATTGAAAGATACATTTATATTGACATCATGTTGCCTGTGAAGTCCTTGTTTCTATAGATTTTCTCTGTAAATTTCTGTTCTATGACACTCTTGGGTTCTTTCTTCTTTTCTAGAGCTCCCCCCCCCCCGCCCGCCTTAATATTTCTTGTAGTGCCGGCTTGGTGGTCACAATTGAAGCTCTTTATCTCTCCATCTATTCTGAATGTCAGCCTTGGTGGATAAAGTATTCTTGGCTGCTTATTCTTCTCAATTAGTTCCCTGAATATGTTTTGCCAGCTGTTTCTGGCTTGTCAGGTTTCTGTGGACAGGTCTGACATTATTCTGATGGACCTTCCTCTGTATGTAAGGGATCTCTTCCCCCAGCTGCTCTCAAGAGCTCCTGTCTAAAATTATGATCCATCAGTTTCACAATCAAGTGTCTTGAGGTCTTTCTAGATTTGTTGATCTTGGGGGATGTCCTTTCTGCCCCTAGGACATGAATGCTGGTTTCATTCCGCAGACTGGGGAAATTTTCATCCAGAATTTGTTCACTGTATCTTCTAGTCTTCTTTCTTTCTCCTCCCTCTCAGGGATCCCAATAATTCTGACACTGCAATGTTTCATAGCATCATTTATTTCCCTAATTGTGTTTTCATGGCTTCTAAGCTATTTGTTCCAGCCCTCCTCCTGATCCTTTTTTCTCTGTCAGTTTGTCCTCTAGATCACTAATTCTATCTTCTGTCTCAGTTACCCTAGCTGTTAGAGAATTTAGATTAGATTGGATCTCATTGATAGCATTTTTAACTTCTTCCCAGCGGCTTTCACTTCTGCCCTAATTGATTCCATGTTGTCACTCATGGTTTTCTTCAACCTAGCCATTGCCTGTATAATTGTTACCCTGAATCCCCTTTCCAACATACTGTTTATGTCCATATATAATAGCTCTGATGGAGAGGGCACAGTCCCTGAGTTTTTCCTCTGTTGGGCGTTCCTCCTCCTAGTCATTTTGGTGCGAGGTGGTTGAGGGGATGTGTAGCTGAATATATCAACCACAATCCAGGCAAGCTTCACCCTGGAATGCTTCTGAGCAATCGGAAGTCACCACCAAAAAGAAAGAAAAAAGAAAAAAAGAGAGAAAGACAGGGAAAAAAAAGAGAGAGAGAGAGAAGACCCAGCCAGAATGGGCCCCAAAGGTAGGATTTATATGGTATACAAATGAAAACGGACAAACAAAAAGATCGACAAAAGTAAATGACAAGGAAAAAAAAAAGAACTCAGCCAAAATGAACCCCAAGGATAAGATTTATATAATACCAGAACAAAACAAATATACAGAAACACTGACAGAAGAAAAAGATGGGACGGTGGTTATAAATCTTCAGTGTGGGGGAGGAAGGTTATTTTTATTCTTCCCAGGTGTATCTTGATATCTTTGTTAAAGGACTCAACTTTCCAGAGATAAAGGGAGATTAAGACTGCTTTATATATATAGGGGTAATATTGATTAGGGAAAGAGAAATATATTGAAGCTTATATCTATATGTGTATTAAAAAATAGAAAAGCAAAGGAAAAACACAGGTATATATATATGGAAAAAGTTCAAGTTAAAAGGTTATTATGGAATTTGTTGTATTGAACCTCCCATTGTAAGGGTAAATAGGTTAAAAAAATTAAAAAGACAAGAATAGTGAGAAAGAACTAAAAATAAAAGTTGTATCTATGAAATATACAGGTTTTAGGGCAATATTGGGAGCTTAATATCTTGTTTTCCCCTGATATTAGGGTTTTACAGTTTTATGGGGACCCTGTGGTGGTTGTCCTCTAGTTTTTTTTGGCTGGCTTTCTGGGGGAGGGGCCTGCCATGTTGTTTTTCAGTCAGTCTTGCTTGGGTTGAGTCCCCCTGCTCCCAACAAGGGGCGGGGCTATGTGGAAATTGGTTTTTCAGGCTTTTGTTCTCTGGAAGCTTTTGTTCTTTGGTGGCTTTTTGTGGCTTTTTGGAGGTTTAGTGGAAAGCAAACAGCACCCAGACCTCCGTCTCAGAGAGAAGCCTCAGTCTGCTCCCCTTGGGTGGTCCAGAGCACACAGACTCCCCCTCTGCAAACTTTGCTGAGCTGTAGTGCATGCCCCCAGCCACCATCTCAGGGGGTGCCCAAAAGCACCCGCTTTTCTATGCACCCCCTGCCACTAAAACTGCCCCTTTCCAGTGGCTGCTTTTGCCGGGACTGCTCTCTGGGGTCCAGAAGGCCCAAGAGATCCCAATCAGAGATAGCAGGCTGAGATTTTTCAGGCCCAGGTTGGAAGTGTTCATACTCTTGGTGGTCCTAGAGACCATCTCTCTCAGAGGAGGGAGGAAGCATGGCTCAGACCCCAGTGGTGCAGTGTACAAGGCTGTGGTTCTAGAGAGTGCCAGCTGGCATCCAAACCAGACTCTCTCATGCACACCAACGGGAGCGCACCTAGCCCAGCACTGGTGCAAGCAGCAGCAGAATGCCAGGGGCTCAGGGACCATGGCCCGGAGTCTTCGCTGCACTCTCTCTGGCATGGGGAGTCACTGGCGGTGGCCATCCTGGGTCCTTAGGCTTAGGCCTATGCCTGTGACACCCTCCCCCGCCCCCGATTCCACTGGTTGCCCCTTAAGATCTTTTGCTCTTTTTGAGTGCTTTTAACCAGACTCCAAGTTAGTGCCGGTCCCCAATCACAGAGCACTCTCATATTGGGGTATCACTTTCCAATGGGTTGCTTCTGGTGGTTCCCTCCCCCTTCTGTTTATCTTCCAATATCAGTCCAATCATTCCCAGTATGCTTTACCTCTACACTGGTGTCTTCTGCTCCCAGAGAGATCCAGAAGTGTATAATCCTACATCTCAGGCTGACTTCATGGGTGTTCAGAGTGTTCTGATAGATAATTAGCTCACTTTAGGGGACCAGATGAAACAGGGTCTCCTACTTCTCCACCATCTTGGCCCTCCTCCCTAATCCCTCTTTTTCTATTCTTTGGAAGAGTTCGTGTACAACTGACCCAATTTCATCCTTATGTGTTCAGTAGAATTCACCAGTAAAGTCATCTGGGCCTGAGGATTTCTTTCAGGGAAGGTATTTAATTATGGATCCAATTTATTTAACAGTTAATTCAAATTTTGTATTTCTTCTTGGGTCAGTTTTGATAGGTTGTATTTTTTTCTTAAGGATTCCTCATTTTACCTAAATTTTCAAATGTACAGTCATAAATCTGTTGACAGTATCCTCTCATTGTCTTTATAATGTCCGTAGGATCTTAAGTAATACCTCCTTTACATTTCTGATATTAGTGATTTATGCCTTTGGTTTGCTTTTCTTCATCGATCTTGGCATGAATCTACTAGTTTTATGAGTGAACAATAAATCTTCTTTGGACTTTTTTATCTTTTTTACTGTAGGTTGAAATTTTATTATGTTGCTTTCTATGCTTACCTTTACTATTTATTATTTCTTCCTTATTAAATTTCCATTTAATTTGCAGCTCTTTTTATAAATTCTTGAGGGGAATACTCAGGTCATTAATTTGCTTCTTCTCCAGTGTATGCATCCAAGGTTAGAAATTCCCTCTAGTAGAGCATTACTTCTATCTCCTTAGTTTTGGTATGGTCATTCAGTTCAAAATATTTTCTAATACTGATTATGATTTCTTCTTTGATCCACAGGCTATTTGGAAGCATAGTAGTTAATTTCCAAACATATACAGTTTTTCTAGTTAGCTTTTGTTATGTAGTTCTAGCTCAATTATATTGTTCTTGGAGTCCACACTCTCGGTGTTTCTAACTTTTGAAATTTGGTAAAGCTTGCTCTATTGCCCTGTGTATGGCTGATTTTCTTAATGATCTACATGTTCTGGAACCATGTGTATTCTGCTGCTACATTCTTTTGTTGTTTCAACACTGAATGTAATTCCTAAGATGCTACAGTTTATTCTCTTCATTTTAAAAACTTTTATGTCTGTACTTCTGGGTTACTTCATTATACAGCAATGGCAAAGAGGATATGACAATGCATTGAGGGAGGGGTCACAAAAGACTTCCTGGAGATGGTAACTGGGCAGTGATTTGCTCTCCACCAATGACATTGTATCAAATGTCCCTCCTGTATTGCTTCACCAACCCCCCTGACACACTCTCATTTCAACCTCACCTCTCTATCCTCCTGTCCTTATCCTTCTTCCCTTCCCCATTTCCTTTCTCTCTCTCTCTCTCCCCTTTTCTCCTCCCAATCAGATAGCAATGGGAAGGGTTGTATAAACCACTCCAGATCTTTGGTAAGAAGAAAACACCTTTGATGATTACATATTACCCCCTCTAAGAAATACTCATGTCCAGAGAGCAGATTTCTATGTGATAGGCAGATATACCCTCCCTCCTCTTAGTCCTCCTAAAATGTATACTCATTTTGTGCCCATTGTGGATGGGCACCACAAGATTTCAAATGAACTCTTTAGAAATAGCTACTTTATTTATACCTTAAGGAATATCTAAAATCAACTATAATATAAAAACAGTGATTTGAAATAGTCCAATTCATACTTATTTTTTCTTGATGAATAGAACGAAAAGAATGGATCCACAGCCCTAAATGTCTTTTGCAAAGAAGAAGAGTTGCAACAGAGACAGGTTAAACAGCTGAAAACACAGAAATAAAGACTATTTGTCCCAATTTTCAGAAAGCTTGCATCTTGAGATTTTGGTAAAATTGCTTACAGAATTGTCTATTCTACTTAGAACACCTTTGGTCTCAGCTCTTCACCAAGTGGGTCTCTCCATGGGCTGCTTGGGTGTCCTCACGACAAGGCAGCAGGATTCACCTGGAGGATTCTCTCTCCAAGAGAGAGCAATAGTTATAAAAGACAGAATGGAGTTTGTAGTTTAAGTAATAATCAGATTTTCAATTTGTGTATTTATTCCTGTCACTCACACAAATAAAGCATTTTAACTACCAAAAAACCCCCCAAACCTGTTATGTCTTTTTGTCTTTTTTAATCTCAATTTTCCCTGTATCTGTTGAAGGACCTTGGGAATTTTACCTGTAGTCAGTCCCCTGCATGCATTCACTGATTATCTACTTCAAAATGTTTACTTTTTGCATGTATGTCTTATAAATAAGCAACAACAACAACAGCAACAACAACAAATAAGCAACAGGATTTGGAGACTTTGATTGGACTCAAGTTCTTCTCTTTGGTAAGATGACAGGTCATTCTGTGTTCATTTCTAAGAAGGCAAGCCATGTCTAGCTGCCAATGCCTAGATGCATTACTACACTGGAAGATGCAAAGTGATGATATTCTAATTATATTATTTCTTCCTCATTTATTAACCTGAATTCTTTCATATGGAGATGGAACCACTTATCTACAATGATTAAATCTTTCCCTTTATTTAGTCAAGAGAATAAATTGGTTCTCTAGCATCCTCTGGGAGTAACAATTCATTTTTTTTGTAAAGATCATTATAAACTTATAGACCAAAACATATTTAATAGTTCTACTCCTCTGCAATTTTATTCTTTTTAATGTACATATTGCCCTAATTTTGGCCAGTAAAAGCTTTCTAATTGTCTTTTGTCAATGTCTTAGGTCATTTTGGTTGTTTGAAACTTGTTCTCTCATGAATTCATCTAGTGAATTTTGACTGTATGCTAGAAATTGTGGATGTGCTGCTCTTGAGAATCTGGGTTTTAGTTTCCTTCTTCAAAGAGTGCTAAATTTTGTTCTAGCAGGTAGTTGATTTGTTGGTGAATCAGTTCAATCCTTTTGAGCTTGTTTTTAAGATTTAGTATGATGGGTCTAGAGCAGGAATTGGCAAACTTTTCCTCTATAGTAAATGTTTTACACATTGTGAATCATATATACTCTTTGTTGCATATAGTTCTTCACTGTTATTTTTAAAGATATGATACTTTAAAAATGTAAAAATTGGGTGCCTGGGTGGCTCAGTTGGTTAAGTGTCTGCCTTTGGCTCAGGTCATGATCTCAGGGTCCTAGGATCCATCCCCATGTCAGGCTCCCTACTCAGTGGGAAATCTTCTTCTCCTTTTCCTTCTACCCTCCCCCCCCTACTCATTCTCTCTCTCCCTTTCTCTCTCAAATAAATGAATAAAGTATTTTAAAAAATAAGGAAATTAAAATGTAAAATCATTCTTAGCTCATGGATTGTACAAGAGGCCAAAAGAACATATTTTGCCCATGAACCATAGATTGCCAACCCATGGTCTAGAGTAGCCATTTATCTAGAGCTGAGGTAGACCTACTCTGAAGCATGGCCTTTCATGGCTGTGAGCTCACTGCCCAGGCTGTTCACTGATGTTTGCCCATGGTTGGAACTTCTTGCCATATTATGCAACTTCTAGAATCTGTTTAGCTCATAGTTTTCCAGCAGTTCTTCTCTGGCAGATCTTGCAGAATCTCACCCAGCTTAATTATTTGGCTAAATAACTGGGGACTTTTATGAAGATTTATGGAGGTCCTTCTCTGTACAGCTCTCTTCTCTCCAATATGATGCTCAAAAACTCCTTTCATGTTAGCAGCTCTATACTCTAGTCATTGTTCCCCAGACTCAGTGAAACAACTGGGCTCTGCATGGGCTCCATCTCCTTACATTGAAGTGTGGAAGATGTCCTGAGGCAGAAAGCTAGGATGACTATAGAACTCATCTATGAATTTCTCCTTTCCAAAGGATTGTAGTTATATTCTACTTATTATCTAATATCAGAAAATAACCATCTCATTAATCTTGTCCAGTGTTATAATTGTTTGTAGTGGGAAGGTTAATTGAGTACCAGTTATTTCATCATAGTGGAAAGCAGAAGTCTCTGAGAAGATTTTTAAAGTAATGAGTTCTTTAAATTTTTGATAGTCTCATTTGTGAGAAATATACAGGTAGATGATAAAAATTTTAAAAATGATATTTTCAGCCACACAACTTTACAAATGAAGTTACACTTAAAGAATTGAATGCTGCTTTTTTTTTTCTTGACAAATGTCTTTTAATAATGCACATGGTTTTCAAATCTTTTCAGAATTACTCAAATTTCTACATGATCATGGTGCTGTAATTTGCAGAATGTGCTTGCCCTATGGGAGTATTTGTCCTGTGGTTAGTATAGACAGCACTGAAAGGACACATTAGCTCAAACAGCCAGAAGTATCTGATACAGATGAAGACAGAATTTTGATGCCACCAGCTGTAGCTATACCACACAGGAACTTGGCCTTCCTGCACATCTACCCCCCTACAACCTTGGGACAGCTGGAATACAAACTCTTCCCTCAGTCCCATGGGCTCTAGGCCCTCAATGAGTAGCAACGGCTCAGAGTATCATGATGGTAGAGGGAATGTTAGATGTTGTACCCAGCAGAGACCATGGCATGTGCATTTAGAATCAGCTTCTTTCGAGGCACCTCCAAGGAACCCGAGATGTGGGAATCCATCACGCCACCCAAAGACCACTGTAAACCATTTGTGGGACATTATTCCAAAGCATAGCAGCAGAGAAATTTGATTTGACCAGTTCTCTACTAATGGATGCTTTGTTGTTTTAAGCCACACAGTGTGTGGTACTTCATTACAGCAGCCTTAGGAAACTAATACATATCCCAATCTTGTTGTTATTTTAATTGGGCTTAATTACATTTATACGTTATTCTAGTGAAAACTGACATCTTTTAGTATTAGGTATTTGTCTATTATTTCATTTTTTTAAAAAATCATGTTTATGATTTTCTGTAGAGCTTCAAAGTTTTTATTTTCCTATAGGTTCATAATATTTCTTGTTAATTTTAGGACTAGGTATTTTACAGTTTTGTAAATATTTTAAAGAGGATCTTTTTCCCCTAATATATGTTCTAAAGAGTTTGTTTTTTAAATTAAGTATCACCCTGCTTTCTACAGCATTCTCACATTTGTCATTCTGTTGGAATACTATAGAACTTCTGGGTTAACTTTAGCCTTTCTCTTTTTCTCAATCCCATATCCAGACTTTCAGGAAGTTATGCAAATCATCCTAAATCCAATTATTTCTTATTAGCCCCACTGCTACCCCCACCTGAATCAGTCCACCATCATTTCTTATCTGAGTTACTATTTGTATTAACCAGAGTTCTCCAGAGAAACTGAACCAACAGGATGTGAGGGGGGTGGGGTGGGGGGGGTGCACACACACACACACACACACACAAGTCCAAAGGCAGACTGTTGACAGAATTTTTTCCTGCTCAGGGGAGGCCAGTCTTTGTTCTATTAAGGCCTTCAACTCTTTGGAAGATTCCACCACATTATGGAGGGAAATTTGCTTTACTCAAAATCCACCAATTTAAAAGTTAGTCTCTTGCAAAAAGCACCTTCACAGAAACACCCAGAAAAATGTTTGACCTAGTATCTGGGTAACTTTGGCCTAGACAAGTTGATACATAAATTAGCTGTCACATATAGCCTCCTCACTGGTCTTCCTTCTCTTTTGTTTCCCTGCAGCTCATCTCTTCTCAGCAGCCTGAACAATCCTTTAAAAAAGTTAAATCAGACCATGTCATTATCTGCTTGCACACACACACCTCTATCTCTCTGTGTATACACCTTCTAGTGGCTCCCCATTTCACACAAAGTCAAAGCCCTTCAACTTACTTAGAAGGACACATTTTCCTTTCTGCTCCTTTTGTCTGTGACTTCATCTTCTGCTCTTCCTCCCTTGCACACTTTCCTCTCACCATAATGTCCTCCTGGCTGTTTTCAGAACCTGTCACTCCTACTCAGGGCCTTTGCACTAACTACTCCCTCTGCTTCAGATATCCACATGGCTAACTCCTTCACTTCCTTATTCCTTCACTTGGTCCAAGTATCATCTGCTCAATGAGTCCTGCTGTCACCATATCAAAATAGCAACCTCTCAGGGCACCTGAGAGGCTCAGTTGGTTAAGATTCTGACTCTGGGTTTCAGCTCAGGTCATGATCTCAGGGTCATGAGACTGTGCCCATGTTGGGCTCTGTGGTGGACATGGAGCCTGCTTAAGATTCTCTTTCTCCCTCTCCCTCTGCCCCTCCCTATCCCCTCTACCTCTCTCTAAAAAATTAAAACAGCAACCTCTTCCCTTATCACTCTCTGTATGCTGTACTTATTCTACCTATTCCTTTTCCCCTAACACGTATCACTTTCTAACAGACAGCAATACCCTTCAGATTTTATTACTTGATACTTTCATTAGGATATCAGCTCTCTGTCTGATGTGTTCATTGGTGTAGCTCCCATGCTCAGAACAGTGCTCATAGTTAGAAGGTACTCAATACATAGTGGTTAAATAAATGAATAAATGAATGACATATAAAATGCAAAGATACTTTTTTTATTAGAATTCTCTATTGGAGCCTTTGGTTCTAGTGAAGATGGGAAAAGCACATTCCACCTTCTCTCTCTAACTGATTACAACTCAAAACCATGCCCAGAATATACAAAGCAACTATCTTAAGACACTGAAAAGTAAATAAGAGCAGGCAGACTGGGTAAGGAAACAGAAACTCAAAGTACCATACAGTGATGGGGTTCCCTATTTTTTTGATTTGTGTTTAGTTTTGATCTCCTGGCTTATATTCTTCTATGTACTGACATAAAAGTTCTGAGAAAAAAAATCACTCTACCTATTCAGAGTCCTTTGGAAAGGGACAAAAAAGGGCAACTATTAGGCAAAGGGGTTTTCTTTTTTTTTTGGTTTTTTGTTTTTTTTTTTGTTTTGTTTTGTTTTGTTTTTTTGCTTTTTCTGGCCTTTCCTAAGGACAGTGTTAGTGAGGAAGCTGCAGTAAGGGAGCAGCAGGTACTGGTCCAGTGGGTAGCAGGGAAGGTGGCAATGCTGGTCACCCTCACAGGTTCTTCCTTCTCATCACATTGCTCTGAGGCCAGTGCCATAATGGGAAGTACTTGAGAATATGGGAAGGAAAGAGCCTACATTTTATAGTCAGATCATTGAAAAAAGGTACCCTCAGAAACAGGAGAAAGCTCAAATAGCTGAAACAATTTAGAAAAAGAACAATGTTGTAGAACTAAAACTACATGATCTAAAGTCTTATCATAAAGCTATAGTGATTGATACAGTGTGGGACTGCCAAAGGGTAGACACACAGATCAATGGAACAGAACAGAGAGCTCAGATATCCTTTTACAAAAATGTGGCCAACTGTACTCTGACAAAGGTACAGTGCTAATTCAACGTGTAATTCACCTTTTTGGAGGCGAATTTGGAGAAAAAGGTAATTCACCTTTCCCAAAAATGGTGCTGGGAAAATTGCATACCTGTATGTCAAAAGATAAACTTCAAGGTACAAGTCACATCAAACAAAAACTAACTCAAACTGGATCATACCCTTAAATATAATATATAAAACATAAAAAATCCTAGAAGAAAGCATACAAGGAAATTTTCAGAACCTTGGGTTAGGTAAAGATCCTTAGATACAACACCAAAAGCATGATCCCTGAAAGAGAAAGCATTGAACAACTGGAAGAGAAATAACTGATAAATAAACTTTTACTCAGAGAAAGACACTGTTAAAAAATGAAAAAAGAAGTCATAGATTGGAAGGAAACACTTTCACATCACATATCTGACAAATGACTCACATCTAGAATATATAAAGAATCTCCAATCAAACACCCTCATTTAAAATGAAAAAAAAAAGTGCAGACAGTTGTTTCTATGTGAAAAGATATACAGATGGCAAATAAGCACATGAAAAGATGCTGGACATCACTGGTTATTAGGGAAAATGCAAATGAAAACCACAATAATATATTACTACATACACACTTATTAGAATGGCAGAACAAGTAAAAGGACCAGGCAAGTGCTAGTAAGCATGCACCTGGACTGCCACATATGCTAGAGGGAATGCAAAATGGTACAGCCACCCTGAGAAAACAGTTTGGCCATATATTATGAAGTTGAGCTTTCCTCTGCATATGACCCAGAAATCTTATTCTATGTATTTCAGTGAAAGATACTAAAGTGTATGTCTGTGCAAAAATCTATAAACAAATGTTTATGGAAGCTTTATTCATTATCACCAAAATGTAGAAATAATGCAGTGGGTTTTTTTTTAAAAGATTTTATTTGTTTATTTGACAGAGAGAGAGATCAGAAGTAGGCAGAAAGGCAGGCAGAGAAAAAGGGGGAAGCAGACTCCCTGCTAAGCAGAGACCCAGATGCAGGACTCAAACCTAGGACCCTGCGATCACCCCAAAGGCAGAGGCTTAACCTACTAAGCCACCAAGGTGCCCCAAAATAATGCAGTATTTTAATGGGTTAAGGGATAAAGCAGTTGTGTTACATCCATACGAATGAACAGTACCTAATGATATAAAGGAACAAAATTATTTATATACGCAACAGCACGGATGAGTTTCAAATATAAATGAAGCCTGCCTCATGAAAACACATACTGCATGCATCCATTTAGATGATATTCTGGAAGCAAAAAACTAGGGATGGAGAACAGATCGTTTGTTTCCAAGGATTAATAGTAGAGCCAAAGTTGGACTACAAAGGGGCAGCACAGAGAATGTTATGCTGGTGGTGTTTTATATTAATCTGTATATATGTTAAAACTCATTGAACTATATGTCAAAAAAAGGTGAATTTTACTGTAGGCAAATTTAAAAAGTATTTTGAATTCACTGCTCTAAATATGAAAATACCTGATAACCCTGAGAAACTTACTCAGGACCCACAATATCTAATAAGCATTTTAGAACTGCATATTATTTGGATAGCACAGTAAGAATACCAATATAACAATATCTTTTTCCATTTGTTATATAGCCAGAGGAAAAAAATATTATCTAAATTTTTAATATTTTAGCTTTTAAAACTTAGCTTTATGATTTTAGCTGTTCTCAGGTAAGAGGCATAAACCATCTCAAGGAACTGTCTTGTTAAAAAAAAAAAACTGGTTTTATCTAGTGTTCACACTAGAAAACAGAGTTTTTTCCTCCCAAATTCTTGTCTCCAGTTCCACTTATCAATTCTACTCATTTTGGAAGAAGGAAGCAAAGAAGGATGAGGACAAGATTTTGTTGCATAAAAATAACCTGGGTGAGGGGAATATTTTAGGTAGCATGACCAGGGATGGTCTTTGTATAGCACTGTCACTTGAACAGTAGCCTATCATAAGAGAAAGAGAAAGCCAGGGTAAGATCTTGTGAAAGGGGATGGCAGGGGGAAATAACAGTATGCACACAGACCCCAGGAAAGGAAAGCATACAGGTGTACAAGGACAAGCAGGAAGGTGAGTGTGGCTAGTGCAGAAGGGGAGGGTCCAGGAGGTTGGGCAAGGAGGTTGGGCAAGGAGGTTGGGCAAATCATACATGGCCTTGTAGGGCATGATGAGTTCAGATTAATATTCTGAGTGAGACTAGCAGCTGCAAAAGAACTGTGAACTGCAGAGTGATATGATGTGACTTGGGTTTTTCTATGCTCACCAACGCAACCGTGTGGCTCACAGACTTAGAAGCCAGAGTAGAATTAGGTAGACAGTATTATGGCTGTGGTGGCCCAGCAAGGTGTTATAATAGCTTAGATGAGGGAAGTCATGGTAGACGCAATGAGAAAAAATGGGAATCTGGGTATATCATGAAGGGAAAGCTAACAGGTCTTGCTGACGGAACTACAGAAATAGAGCAGTCAAGGAGGACTCTTAAATGCTTGGTTTGGGCAACAGGGAAAATGGCATCAGTATACTAAGTTAGTATCAGTTACTAAATTGGAAAAGGGCTGAGAGGAACAGACTTGAGCAGAAAATGAAGATTTCTGCTTTGGACATGTTCAATTCAGGGTGCCTACCAGACATCCATATAAAGATAGTGACTGGGCAGCTGGACACATGAGTCATCAGGAGCCCAAGGAAGAAGTTGAACTAGATATAGTATTTAAGGCCATGGGTCTAACTGAAGTCATAGCAGTGAGAGAACATGGACAGAGAGCAAGACTCAGGACTCTCCCTTTTTTACTCTTCAGGAGGAAAAGCCAGCAGAGAAGCTGAAAGGGAGCAGCCAGTGAAGTAGGGGAGACCTGTGAGATTCTAGTGATCTAGAAGCCACATGGAAAGTAAGATGAGCCAAAGGTGACTACTAGATTCACAATGTGATGATCACGGGAATCCAGAAAGAGTACCAGAACTGCCAGGCTTGTGGCGGGTACCCCCTGGGTTGCTGTCACAACACATGTCAGTTCCTTTGAGATGGGCTGCAGTGTCCAAGCTGGGACAAATGGAGTGAGTATAAGCAAGTCATGAGGGACCCAGTGCTCAGGGTCTGAGCATTCAGCAGGCAGGAAACTGGACTCAGGGTGACCAGAAAACCTTTAGGACCAAGCATAGCCATCCTTGGGGAAAGAGGAGAGGGAGAGAATACGCTGGCTTTCCCAAATACAGGGCACTGAGGTGTGAACAGGCTCACCTGATTGTTAAAGGAGATGGTGATCTTGTATGGCTGGAAGATTTAAGAGACCAGGATAGTTATATTTACAAGGAAGAAAGATGTTATCTTTTTTCAAGGGAAAAGTTAAATATAAGAAGTTTAGAATACCATGTGACAACGTTTTAGCTTTAATTAACTTTCAGAATTCAGCACATTTCTAAAAAGATAGACTTTCCTTTCTAATCACACTGAGCCAGTTTTTTTATACTTGTCTCATATATATTTTTCCCCAAGAGCAAGTTATATCAAGGTACCTACGACCCACAGGCAAAAATTGGCAATATTCTTTTTTATTTTCAAGTTCATCTGCCAAGAACCCAACTGTTTAAAGCAGCAGTTCTCTCTAGTTTTCTGTAACTAAATGAGAACATTAAATTCCGAATGTATCTCTCTCCTAAAACCATACAGGGTACCCTATCCTTTCTCTTACATAAAAAACACAGGATGATGACCTGATCCGGTAGAAGGAAAATTTGAACAGCCACCTGTGAAGGGAGATTCAAAATGAAATAACACTGTTAAGAGAGTCACTCAAAATAGAGTAGAAAAGAGGTTGAGGAAGCAGAGCCTATGCACCTCTCCTGTTTCAATTTCCGGAACACCATGAACTTTTTAGTTTAATCAGTTGCAACTCCACCACTTCTTGGAACACATCCTTCTACTTTGGACTGAACTAGAGATAATGTAACACCTGTTAGTTTAAATTCTGCCAGCACCAATCTTCATTCTTTCAAAACAAGTTAAGTAACTTGGTTTTTGCCTTTATGAACCTGCACTTCCTGCTAGCAATTTGGGCCACACTTTTCGTTTCAGCAGATTTGGTTTCTCTGGGACCATAATGCCCCAAATCCCAAATAAATATTTTGGTTGCTTCACAGCCTCTTCTCAATTGACATACCATTTAAAAGTTCATTTAATGTTATTTTTCAGCTACCATATCCAATACTCAAAGTCTACTTGAATCTTTAAATTCTCTGAACATACTGATCATGTGAGCTCATTACCTCCTTTTTTAAAAAAAGATTTTATTTATTTATTGGACAGAGAGAGAGATCACGAGCTGGCAGAGAGGCAGGCAGAGAGAGGGGAAAGCAGGTTCCCTGCTGAGCAGAGAGCCCGATGCGGGGCTTGATTCCAGGACCCTGAGATCATGACCTGAGCCAAAGGCAGAGACTCAACCCACTGAGCCACCCAGGTGTTCTCTCATTATCTTCTAGGATAATTAATTACCACTTAACAGTAAAAAATTAAGAATAATGTGCTGGGTGGTTCATAGATCAGACATTTAGACACAGATCCTTCCCACTGGTATTTATAACCCAGCTGCAAAAGTGGATGAAATATAAACACAGCAAAAAAAAAAAAAAAAATCAAAGGGAGAAATGAGATTTAGAAAAACAAAACAACTTCCTTATTGCTAAAGACTGAATTGTGTCCTTCCGAAATTTGTCTATTGAAGTCCTAACCCTGGAAGACTACATCCAGAGGTAGGCTTTTAGGAGATCATTAAGGTTATATGAGTCATAAGGGCAGGATTCTAATCTGATGGGACTTGTGGCCTTTACAAAAAAGAGAGAGAGAGAGACCACTCTTTCTCCAAATGCATATACCAATGAATGGCCACATAGGGACACAGCAAGAAGTGAGCCGTCTATAAGAACGGAAGCAGAAGCCAACCAGGACTAGAGAAAATAAATTTCAGTTGTTAAGCCATCCGGTCTATGGTATTTTGTTATGGCAGCCCGAGCTGACTAAGATACCTATTAAGTCTTCTGCCCATTTTTTGACATGATTATCTGTTTTTTGAGGGTTGCGTTTGAGGAGTTCCTTATAGATCCTGGATATCAGTCCTTTGTCTGTAGTGTCATTTGCGAATATCTTCTCCCATTCCGTGGGTTGCCTCTTTGTTTTGTTGACTGTTTCCTTTGCTGTGCAGAAGCTTTGGATCTTGGTGAAGTCCCAAAAGTTCATTTCGCTTTTGTTTCCTTTGCCTTTGGAGACATGTCTTAAAAGAAATTGTTGTGGCCGATGTTGAAAAGGTGACTGCCTATGTTCTCCTCAAGAATTTTGATAGATTCCTACCTCACATTGAGGTCTTTTATCCATTTCGAGTTTATCTTTGTGTGCAGTGTAAGAGAATGGTCCAATTTCATTCTTCTACACATAGCTGTCCAATTTCCCCAGCACCATTTATTGAAGAGACTGTCTTTTTACCACTGGCTATTTTTTCCTGCTTTGTCAAAGGTCATTTGGCTATAGAGTTGAGGGTCCATATCTGGGCTCTCTACTCTGTTCCACTGTTCTATGTGCCTGTTTTTGTGCCAGGACCATGCTGTCTTGGTGATCACCGCTTTGTAGTAAAGCTTGAAATCAAGCAATGTGATGCCTCCAGTTTTGTTTTTCTGTTTCAATATTTCCTTAGCAATTTGGGGTCTTTACTGGTTCCATACAGATTTTAGGATTGTTTGTTCCAGGTCTTTGAAAAATGCCGGTGGAATTTTGATCAGGATGGCACTGAAGTATAGATTGCTCTGGGCAATAAGTGGGCAGAAGACATGAACAGACACTTCTCCAAAGAAGACATACAAATGGCTAGCAGACACATGAAAAAATGTTCATCATCATCACTAGCCATCAGGGAGATTCAAATCAAAACCACATTGAGATACAGTCAGAATGGCCAAAATTAACAAGACAGGAAACAACAAGCGTTGGAGAGGATGTGGAGAAAGGGGAACCCTCTTACACTGTTGGTGGGAATGCAAGTTGGTGCAGCTACTTTGGAAAACAGTGTGGACAGTCCACAAAAAAGTAAAAATAGAGCTACCCTATGACCCTGCAATTGCACTACTGAATATTTATTTACCCCAAGGATACTGATGTAGTAAAAGAAGGGCGATATGTACCCCAATGTTCATAGCAGCAATGGCCACAATCATCCAACTGTAGAAAGAGCCAAGATGCCCTTCAAATGACAAATGGATAAAGAAGATATAGTCCATATATACAAAGGAATATTATGCCTCCATTAGAAAGGATAAATACTCAACTTTTGTATCAACATGGATGGGACTGGAGGAGATTATGCCGAGTGAAATAAGTCAAGCAGAGAAAGTCAGTTATCATATGGCTTCACTTACTTGTGGAGCATAGGGAATAACATGGAGGACATTAGGAGAAGGAAGGGAAAAGTGAATTGGGGGAAATTGGAGGGGAAGATGAAGCATGAGAGACTGTGGACTCTAAGAAACAAACTGAGGGTTTTAGAGGGGGATGAGGGGTTGGGTGACCCTGGTGGTGGGTATTAAGGAAGGCATGTATTGCATGGAGCATTGGGTGTGGTGCATAAACAATGAATCTTGGAACACTGAAAAAAATTAAATTTAAAAAATAAAAAATAAAATTAAAAAAATTTTAAAAGATACCTATTAAGAAGATTTTACTTTTATTTACTTTATTTTTTTACTTTTTTATTTTAGAAGAGAAACAACATGTTGGGTTAAATATCAACTAATAAGTAATAGTGTTTTCACATACTTCCATTATTTTTTCTGGAAGGCAAAGAGTTGAAAATTAAGTAAATTTCTTCCCCCAAGATTCTCGCCTACAGATCATATCTTTCATACATTGCTGTCCCAATGATTTCCCCTAACAGGCATATGGATACTTTTGATGCTTGTTTGAAAGTGTGGGGACTTGCTGGGGTACCTGAGGTCTCTTGGTGTCAGTTCAGGTTGTGATTTCAGGGTCATGAGCTCAAGCCCCGCATCAGGCTCTGTGCTCAGTGTGGAGTCTGCTTGAGATTCTGTCTTCTTCTCCCTCTGCCCCTCCCACTCATGCTCTCTGTCTGTAAAATAAGTAAATAAACCTTTAAAAAAGTGTGGGGAGATGCCTGTGTGGCTCAGTTGGTTAAGCATCTGCCTTCGGCTCAGGTCACGATACCCGGGTCCTGGGATCAAGTCCCACATCAGGCTCCCTGCTCAGCAGGGAGTCTGCTTCTCCCTTTACATGCTCCCCCTGCTTGTGAGCTCTCTCTCTCTCTCTCTCTCTCTCTCACACACACACACACACAAATAAATAATTTTTTTTTAAGTGTGGGGACTCATTTTGGCACTTGCATTAAAGATGGTAAAGATTGGCCACAGGCTAAGTGGGGAACTCTTCAAAACTGACCGTCAAAAGCTCAATGACCTAACTCCAGACTGCAGAGCCTCGTTCATTCATCATTCAAAGAGCATGGCCTCAGAGTCTATGTGGACCCAGTCATGAATCCTGCTACCACCCCTCACTATCTGGGTCATTGTGTGCAATCACCTCCTTTCTCTCTGACCCCCTCTTTCTTCATTCATAACACAAAGATCAGAGCCTCCTGCAGGTCAGTGGTAAGGGTGAAAGACTGACATTAAGTAAAGCACCCGGGGCAGTTCCTGGCACCTAAGAGGAAATTATTTCTATGACGACTGAATTACGGTAGAAGACATACTCTCGGAAGTCATTAACTTGAGAGCAGTCACAGTGACAGTGCCCGGAGTAATTTCTTTAAATAATATTTTCAGTTCATATAACCCCGATGCCTGCTCATATGTCGTGCCCTTGCCAACATTGTCACAGTGACCAGTTCCCACGCCATGATATTCCCTCATTTGCTTTCACACAGAGGCAGCATCCTGCAAAAAAAACCCTTCAGGCTCCTGATCAGGACTCTCCGCGTGCAAGTCAAAGCGATGTTGCTTGACTTCTCTGAGCTGCAGTTTCCTTGTCTATAGACATGTTTGATGGTAATGCCTTTCACAAAAGACAATTACGAAGACAATTAAGAGATACAGGTCAAGCCCACTGTGTAATTGCTGGCACTCAGCAGCCCTCCGTAAATGTCCACCCTGGCCTCAGTGGGCGATGGAGTGGGAGGCTGGGAGCTCACCTAAATACCCCTGTGTGGCAATACCCTAGGCCCCTCTTCCGGCTCCTTGTGAAATGCACAGGACAAACATTTTAAGAAATTCACCAGCACAATCCAAAGAAGGGAAGAAAACGGCACAATATTATATTCGAACTAGAAAGGCGCCTCGGGGACAGGAATAAGGGAAGAAACAGGTGGTTCCAAAGGTGTTTGATTCCTACCCCACCTTCACCAGTCACCATGAGCACAGAAGGTTTTACCTGAGCGTTCTCAGTAACACCTGCAAGTCGGAAGTGACACTAAAAGCACTCCAACCCATCTGCAATGTGAACTTGTTTCAAGCTTATGCATTCCCTGCTTACCGACCTAAGTCCCTTGATCTGTCGCAGAACTAACTTACTTTCCTGGAGATTTGAAGACCACTGGCCTTGAAGAGGAAAGGACCAGACTTTCTCAGAAGATAAGACCTGAGGACGTTCAAAAATAGCTCCCACTGATGCCAGCAGTTCTGTTCAGGGTCGTGTCGAAAGATGACTCACCACCTGGGCACCTGCTTCTCCTGAACCCCAGCCTCTTCCATGCCTTCCCCTTTAAAGGCCTCCAGCTTCCCCTACACAGGGAATATGGCCTTTGAGACTTCAGTCCACCATCTTCCCAGGTGGTCAGCTGCCTGAATAAAGCAGCCTTTCATTTCCTATCTTCACTTGTCTCTTGAGTATTGACTTTCAAGTGGGGAGCAGCTGAACTTGAGTTTAGAACTGGTTCCCTGTCTGGTAATAATGTGAACAGAGTTGGGGGTAGGTGGCTTTAGGAAATAGTGTTTTAAAATATCTTTGGAGTAAGAGCTCATACAGTGCAGCTCATGGTTCAACAAAGGAAGAAAGGGCCAAGATTGAGGGGATGGGCCAGTGCTCACAGGAGTGGGACCTGCCCAGGGCTCAGCTAAGGGGACATCTGATGGGGCTTCAGAAGGAAACTGAAGACTCTGGGCCTTTGCAAGGGCAGCACTCAGCCTGCATGGGCTCTCCCCATCCTCTCTCGGAGGCTCAAATAAAGGCTGGCCGGCAATACCTGTCTCTGACAGGGTACAATAAAGCAGGGTGAAGGCTATGGGAGAGGAGTCACACACATGGGAACCAAGGAACTCAGAGCCAATGGCATCGCCTATGAGCAAGTCAGAGTGTGGGCAGGTGCATATACAAACGAACATCTACCATGAGAGCAAGCAAGTAAACAAACAGAGGCAGAAGGACTGAGAAAACAGAGCCTGATCACCAGGAAGAAAACATAAACCCAGAAACAGAAGCTCCCCACAAGCACTTTGTGGAACCTAAGATCCTAACAACAATATAAATCCAACACCAGAAATACTCAAGGTGATAAACGGAGAGAGTACGATTACAGGACACCAGAGACAGAACTGAGGAAACCAATTACAAAGTGAGAATTAAACCCTCACCACGGCACATGTAATAAATAATTTGAAAACAGCAGGGAACAGAGCAGACATGAGTGAAAATCACAGTACTGGTATGGGGGAAAGCGTGAGATCGCCACAGTAATTTCATGGAGAAGGAAAGTGATATGTGGTTAATTACAACAAAGGGGATCTGAATGGTGGCTGGGAGGAGTTTTTTGGGGTTTTTTTTCCTCTTAACTCTAGAAACGAACATGTCTTACCATGAAGGAGCACTGGTCTGAATTTTAGAATTGACTTTCATCTCGCTTCAGTATATCTTCTGTTAATTTCAAATAAAAACAATTGTTTAAAACAAACAGAGTGTTATTCCCTTGTAGCTCATGTCTTTTATCACTATATGCATAGAGATTCTGAATTTATGGATGCTTAATGTGAAAAATAGATCATGACTAGATGGTATAAGTCTGTTAATTCATTGTTTTTGCTGTGGTACTTTGCTGTGTTGTGTAGTTTGTTAGAAATATGCACAATTTTTGTTCTTAAAAATATAATCAGTACTGTAAAAGGAAGAAAATTCATTCAACATTCCTTAGATAAATATGTATGTATATGTGTATGTATGTATGGATAGATAGATAGATTGATAGATACACACTATAGATACATATTGTTTTAGGCATTGAAGGTACAAATCGGACCAAGATCTTAGGCAGCTACAAGTAAAATCAGGGAAAGCTGCAGATTCAGGAAGACAAAGATTAATCCAAATGCAGCTCATTCCAGAAATGTAAGAGAGATTTCACAGTAGGAAATACAGTTCCTCATATTAATAGAGCTAAGGAGAAAAATCATATCATCTCTAGGATACAGCAAAGATATGTAAACAACTTCAGCATCCGTTCATGTGAAAAACACTCAAAAAAAAATTGAGGGTGATGATAAAGTCACACCGCAACATAAGAGGAAACATAAAATACAGCATAAATCTCACCTCAAAAGCCAGCATATGAATGTACAAGATAATTAGAGGCTTTTCTGCTAAAGTCTGCAACAGGAAAAGGGTAGTTGCTATGTCTACTACTTTTTAACATGGAGTTCAAGGGATTAGCCCATTAATTGGACAAGAAAAATAAACTGTAGCCATAAAGTTTGTGAAAGGAGAGGTCAAAGTACCGTTATTTGCAGAGCACATTTGCAGACTATGTATGTGGAAAACTAAAAAAAAAATCCATGCAAAACAAGCACACACACAAAGAAAAAGTTAAAAAAAAAAACAGGTTGTAAAATAAATATATAAAAACCCATAATGTTCTTTCATCCCAAAGACAACAGTCAGCAAATATAATGGAGGGAAAGACCACATTTACAATGGCAGAATAGATAAAGAAATACCATCACTGTCAACTTGACAAGAAATGTCTAAAGCCTACATAAAGAAAATCGCAAAGACACTCATAAAAGAAAAAAGTACTTTGAATAAATAAAAAGATGCACTGTATTCTTGGACAAAAAGAGCCAACAGCAGAAATGTCAGTTTTTCCAAAATTAATCTATAAATTTAATATCATATCAATAAAAACATCCCATCATTGTTTCCCAGAAGCCAGGCAAATTGATTATACAGCTCATTTGGAAGAACAACCAAGTGAGAATCACTGAAAAAAACCTTAGAAATGAATCAATGAGGAAGGCTACCCTACCAGATACTAAAATGTATTATAAAGCCTCTATTATCAAAACAGGCATAGTATCAGTGTACAAATTGATAGACCAATGGAATAGAACTGAAATATCTAGAAACGGGCTTGTCTGTGGGAATCTAGGGAATGACAAAGGTGTAGTGTTGTTTAAAACCACTGGGGGTAAAAGGGACTTTCTAATAAGTAGTACTGACATAACCAGTCATATGGAAAATGGAAAGTATATACCTGTTTTGCACAAATTATATCAGGATTAAGACTAAATTGATCAGATGCATAAGTGGAAAAGGAAAGGGAGAGAAAGGGAGAAAGAGAGGGAGCATCCATTTAAGTATTAGAAAAAAATAGAGACTTCATCTATAAGCTATATATAAGTATATATGTGTGTGTGTGTGTGTGTGTGTGTATACATATATACATATATATGTATGTATTTAGGAAATACTTCCTAAAAATCCAAAGCAGCAAGGGAAAAGAATAAGAAATTTAACTACATAAAAATTAAAGTCTTTACATATTAAAAAAACCCACTACAACTAAATAAAAAGACAAAGGGTTAAGTTCGCTCACATACCCAGTTACAGTACTATGCAGCTGTAAAAAGGATGAGAAATATCTCTATATTATGCTGCAGACTTATCCCCAGGATATATCATTAAGTTACAAACCAAGAGCTTGGACAGTGTTTCTAGAATGCAAATATGTGCAGGATGTGTAGAGTATATACACACATGCTTACAATTTTTAGATGAAAGTATAAAGGAAAAACCCCTAAGACTGGCTGCTATGGGGGTAGATGTAAAATGGTGGGGGCTGGGAGAGGAAAGAAAGAAACCGGATAAAGGGGACAGGGTGATAACTAGAATTCCCCAAAAATCCTTTTTGGTATAAATTTGACTTTACAATAGTAAATGATCTATATGATCACATCACAAAATTAAATCAAAACTTAGAAAATAAATCCCTAAAGTCAAAAGCAAAAGGAAATAAATCAGTATGTTGGATTGGTTCAAACACCACAGAGAGTGGTTTTAAAGTGGCCTTAAAACAAATAATTTCACTGTATCTCTCTAGTGATATATATCCTAAGGGATAACAAGGGCTCCATGGGCTCTAGCAGCCCCCTCATCAGGTCCAGCAAAACAATAAAACAAAATAAAAGAGAAAGAGACTTAAGAGACACAGACAGATACAGTGTGAGAAATCTGAATGTGGGATATTTATGATAAAACAAATTACTAGTATTTATTAGGTGTGGTAATGGTTCTGTGACTTCATCATTTTGTAAATGGAATCCTTTTCCTTTACAGATATATACTTCAGTATTTTGAAATGAAATAATATGATGTCTCGGATTTGCTTTAATAATCCAGGGGACAAATGGTGAAAGCTATCAGTAAAACAAGAATGGCCAGGGGTTGTTGTAGCTGACTGATAGATGCATAAAGACCAATATATTATTTCTCTACCTTGCATATATTTGAAATTATCCCCAATAAAAGTTAAAAAAAAAAGATGCAGGTTCAGATCCTAGCTCTTGGTCATGTGGCCAAGATTTTAAAATCTTCCCTATGTATGGGGAAAATCAGTTCCTTTATTTAAAAAAAAACAAAAACGACACATACACCTAAGTCATAAGACAAATTAATGGCATAATAAAGGTCCATCATGTAGCAGGGCTGAACAAAGACCGGTTATTTTTTATATTTACGTAAATATAAAACAAATTAATATGTAAGTATGACTCTGCCAAATTACTGAAAGTATTTTATGAAACACACAATCAAAGTAGTAATTGCAAAAGAACCTTTAAAAGAGCAGTAAAAAATTAAACTATTTTGGTCTGATAATTATACAAAACAGCCCCTTTTTTTGTCTGTTTTTTTTAAAGTAGAATTAAATTGATGCCTGAATGTATACTCAATATGGTCAAACTCAAATCCCAGGTACATACAATGGAGTTATTCTAACTAGTAACTAGTAACTAGTCTAAAAACTACATATAACTATGACCACAAATGATATTTATTTTTTTTAAAGACTTTATTTATTTATTTGACAGAGAGAGATCACAAGTAGGCAGAGAAGCAGGCAGAGAGGGGGTGGGGGAAGCAGGCTCCCCACTGAGCAGAGAGCCCGATGTGGGGCTCGATCCCAGGACCCTGAGATCATGACCTGAGCCGAAGGCAGAGGCTTAACCCACTGAGCCACTCAGGCACCCCAACACAAATGATATTTAATGTGTGGGACCACAGATGCCTGCTAAGCCTGTTGTTTCTTAAACTTCACTGACATATTTTTGCCTATTGTCCCATAAAAAAAAATACAGTAATCAGATTAGGTTAATTATAAAGCCACAGGCAAAATACTGCTCCTTTCTAAAATACCCTGGTAAATATGATAATTCAAAATGAGGAAATATTTTAATAAAAATAGGCAGGGACAGACCTCAAAGCATTAAGGAACTAGATCTGTACACTCTAGGGATTCACATTCAAAGACTCAATCAAATTTAAAGACATCACTTATGCAAAATAGAACACGAATCGCCCATTAAAATGATCGCAACTGCTGGTTTGTTAAAACGCTCAAACGCATTAGATATATCAGAGGAAAAGCCAATATTCTGTAATTCCAATAGTGCTTCTAGATTAACCCAGAAAACATGGGGATTGACCACAAAGCAATGAGAGATGCTACAGACCCATACAAAATTTGTCTTACTGCCTTAGAGAATGACCCTCTCAACGAGACAAAAACTCTCATAACAACCAAATCCAGAAAAGCCACACAGGGGCCCAGAAAAAAATACATGGGATGGAGAAAAGAATCTTCAGCACCAGTCCACAGAAAAAACCTGTGATTGAGATCAGATGAATACACTGGTGACTGAACCAGGCATGGTCTCAGGATGATGCCCTGGGTATGGCTTTTTCCACTGTGGCAGCGAAAATAATTCTGGAAGCATGTGAATTCACTGAACTTTTGAAAAGGAGTACTAGCTGAGTTTACTGAAGGCCCACCCACACTTGGCCCTCCAGTCAACAAGCAGCTCCTGATCTGAGGTGTAAATGTTCTTGTTTCTAGACAGTTGTCCGTATTTTGACGGCAAATTCTCAACCACACATCGTCCTGTTTTCCTATCAGCTGGCTTAGTGAAACAGAGGCAAACTGGTAAAGATTAGGTGGAAACCAAAGTCTGCAAATGGAACGTTTTCTTTCACCAGGAACATCAACCAACCCACAGCGTTTTCCTCTATAAAGCTGTTACTGAAGAGAAGCCAACTCGGCAAAAATCACCTATAAAACTAAATACTAAAATCTGACTGTATGCCACCTGAAGTACCGATTCAATTTTTTTTAAAAAAGTATGGGAAGTAAGAATACCTCATTTCTACATCTACGCCACATTCTCGAAATGAGCAAGAGCTCTCCAAGGGGGTACTGGAAAACATCACATTGCTTCTGTGGACACTGAAGACAACTTGAAAATAGTAACAATCACCTCTGGGTTCTTTCATTTCATATGAATGGAAACATGAGGTTGTGTGAGGTTTTCTCCAACACTCAGACACCAATAGGGTGTCTAAGAATTCAAGACCATTCTGATACTAACTAACCACAGTGTAGACCCTACATGTTAAGGACTCAGTCCTGTACCACTGTTGACACTTCAAAGGCTAGTCACAAGTCCTGGGGCCACCTGGACTTCTGGCCAGCTGGCTGAAAGTCAGAGGTTCCCATAACCCCCATCTCTGGTTCAACAGTTTGCTAGGATGGCTCACAGAACCAGGAAGATGCCAGTTATGTTACTGCTTCAGGATAAAGGATAAAACTCAGAACAGCTAAATGGAAGAAATTTATAGGGCAGGATTTGGGGAGGATGCCAGTGGGGGTAAAGAATGCAGAGCTTTCATGCTTTCTGCAGGCGTACCACCTTCCCAGCACTTCCACATGTTCACCAAACCAGAAGCTTTCCAATCCCATTATTTAAGGGTTTTAAATGAAGGCACAATCAATTCAGTCATTGGTCACTGGTGATGGAACTCAATCTCCAACCCCTCTGCTGTCCCAGGAGGTTGGTTGAGGGGATGGAGCTAAAAGTGCCAATCCTCTAATAACAGCTTGGTCTTTCTAGAACAGCCACCACTCCTGAACCTATCTAGAGGACCCCAGCCAAGAGTCCTCCCATCAGCATACAAAAAGATACTCTTGTCACTCAGGGGATTGGAAAGATTTTAGGCACTCAGTGCCAGGAATCAGAAACAAAGAAGAAATGCCTATATTGGTTATACTACACAGATCTAAGTCTATTAACACACAGGTTTTTTCATTACAAACTAGTAAAAAAAAGCCTAGGAAAGCCTGAGCTAGACCCCTACTTTAAGGACTAACTAGTTATTTTGAGCAAGAAGCTCAGACCGCCCCATTTTCCTCTGCAGTAACACAAGGGAGTTTAGATTGAATGAACTATAAGATTGCCAATTGTTGAAAAATTCTCTGAATCCCCAACTATCCAAACTAATTACTGCCATCCATTTGACTGTGGAACATGAGTTCTTCTGCACTAATTCACCCGTACCCACAAACAAGCCACTGGTAAGGAATTCATTTGGAGTAACAAAGTTCTCTTTAATGACCCAAACAGAGATGCCCAATTTCAGCTCTAAATGTAAAGAGCTTGAAAGTCATCAATCTCATCCTTACAACCAGAAGAAAACCCACAACAAACTGAAGATCAACAACTTTTCTTAGGCCCCCTGGGAAGCTAAGGTCTCAGAACAAACCGCAACCCAGAAACCCGAAGGTAGAGCTGGAACCAGAGAGTCACAGAGGAGATCCGCTCACCTGGAGAAGCTGCTGGAGCCATGAATGGGTAGGAACACTTAAAATATCAACGATGGGGGATGCCTGGGTGGCTCAGTTGGTTAGGCGGCTGCCTTCGGCTCAGGTCATGATCCCAGCGTCCTGGGATCGAGTCCCACATCGGGCTCCTTGCTCGGCAGGGAGCCTGCTTCTCCCTCTGCCTCTGCCTGCCTCTCTGTCTGCCTGTGCTCTCTCTCTCTCTGTCTCTAACTAATAAATAAATAAAATCTAAAAAAAAAAAAAATGTCAACGATGAGGGACGCCTGCATGGCTCAGTTGGTTGAGCGGCTGCCTTCAGCTCAGGTCATGATCCCAGGTCCTAGGATGGAGTCCCACATCGGGCTCCTTGCTCGGCAGGGAGCCTGCTTCTCCCTCTGCCTCTGTCTACCACTCTGTCTGCCTGAGCTCTCACTTTCTCTCTCTCTCTAAAAAATAAATAAATAAAATATTTTTTAAAAAATAAAATGTCAATGATGATCATTTGTCAATGATGACAAATTGTTGGAGGCCAAGTATATATACTAGCTTGAGCATGGGGCTACAGTCTTTGGGGACCCCCACACTTCCGTGTGTCTTACCTCTAAGAACACAACCAGGTTCTCATGGTGAAGAGCCTAGAAAGGTTCTTTGTTGGTAGTGGCAAAGAGAAGGAGAGACTAATCCCTCAGTAGGTCTACTAATCATAGTGAAATATGAATGGAACCTTCTCTATAAGAAAGGACTACTCTCAGGGGTAAAAAAACTTTACCACCTGTAGGAAGGGCATTCCCTGACTCCATGCCCCTCTAGCATCCTGCTTCACCTACTGAATGATTAAAAGTCTAAGAAACACTTAGGAAATCCACAGCATAGGGACACTAGCCTCCTAGGACACTGAAATTATTGAATGTTTCCCCCCATATAAACCTTACCACCATATAAGCAGAGCTCCAATGTAATTACAATGGATTGCAGCTAAAAGAACTATAAGACACAAATAGCAGTTTTTAGGAAAGTCCAAAGAAAACAGAAGAGACAAAGGAGAATAGATGGATTTGAGGCCTCTGGGACCTCCAGAGAAAGCAAACATTAAACAGGGCCCAAATCTCAGCCATAGAAAGATAAAAATCTCAATTAAGGTCTGCCTACCTCAGTTTTTATTACCTATTACAACACATTGAGCTTTCAGCAAAAAATTTCACAGCATGTTAAAAAGCAAGAAAAAAAAAAAGTCTGAAGAGACAGAGAAAACAGAACCAGATTCTGAAATGGGAGAGATTCTGGAATTATTAGAGGAATAATTAAAATAACTACGCCTAATATGCTAGGGGTTCCAAAAAGGTGGACAACGTGTAAGAACAGATGGGTAATGTATGCACAAAGATGGATACTCTGAGAAAGAATCAAAGGAAATACTAGAAATCAGAAACACTGTAACAGGAATGGAGAATGCCTTTGATGGACTCATTAATAGTCTGGGCACAGCTGAGGAAAGAATTAGTGAGCCTGAAGATAGGTCAATAGAAATGTCCCAACTGGAAGTGAAAAAACAAACCTCCTGCCCATCCCCCCTGAACAACAACAACAGCAACAACAAAAGCCACAGAAAACACAAAATCCGAGAACCACGGGACAATTTCAAAAGGTATATAATATGCAGAATACTAAAAGGAGGAGAGAGAAAGAAACATGAAAATTGTCTAAAGTAACAGTGACTAAGAACGTTCAAATTTATGACAGACCCCAAACCACAAATAAAGAAAGCTCAGAGAATACCAACCAGGATAAATACCAAAAATATCTGTAGTTAGGTATATCATAATGAAACTGCAGAAAAAAAACAAAAAGAGAGAGAAATTTTTGAAAGAAGCCAGAGGAAAAGAAATAACACTGTACCTAAAGAGAGACAAAGATGAGAATTACAGTGCATTTCCCATTAGGAAAGCAAGCATGAACAGAATGGATATTTAAAGTGGTAAAACAAAACAAAACAAACAAAACAAAAAACCAAAAACAACACCCTAGAATTCTGCATCCAGCAAAATTATCCTTCAAAATTGAAGAAGAAATAAAGACTTTTTCTGAGAGACAAAAATGGAGAAAATTATCACAAACAGACACACCCTAAAAAAAAAAAGTTAAAACAAGTTCTTTAGAAAGAAGGAATTTGAAATAGGTCAGCAACTCAGATTTACATAAAGAGGAGAAGAACACTGAAGAAGTTATAAATGAAGGTAAAAGAAATTATTTTATTTTTCATATTCTTATTGATAAAAATGTAGCTTCTTAAATAATAGTAACAATGTGGTAAGTGATTACAGTGCTTGGATAAATGCAATGGCTGACAACAACGTCATAAAATATGGAATTGAGAAATTGGGAACACTGTGAATAAGATACTTATGCTACCTGTGAATCAGTATAGTGTTATTTGAAGGTAAGTATAAATTAGTTAAAAATGTATATTGAAGGGACGCCTGGGTGGCTCAGTTGGTTAAGCGGCTGCCTTCGGCTCAGGTCATGATCCCAGCGTCCTGGGATCGAGTCCCACATCGGGCTCCTTGCTCGGCAGGGAGCCTGCTTCTCCCTCTGCCTCTGCCTGTGTTCGCGCGCTCTCTCTCTCTCTCTAACTAATAAACAAATAAAATCTTTAAAAAAATGTATATTGAAAACTCTAAGACAGTCACTACAACAAAACTGTAAAAGTATAATTATCGTGCTACAAGAGAAGATAAACCAGAACCACAAAAACATGCTCAATTAAAACTATAAGAAAAAAAACACAAAGAACAAAAATAGAAAAATGTACAAATATGCTAGATATGTCTCATCTTAGTTAGATATGTATTAACTCTATTAACCCAATTATATCAGTAATCACTTTAAATGTGGATGACCCAAATACCCCAATTAAAAGACAGAGACTGTCAGACTGGATAAAAAAGAGTCAACTTTATGTTGTCTACAAAAATCCACTCTCATGTTCAATGTAAAGACTCATATAGGTTAAAAGAAGAAGAATGGGGAAATTTTTATCATGCTATGGTCATAAAAAGCTATAGTGTAAATAATAATTTCTTAGAAAACAGACTTCAAAACAGAGAAATTATCAGGGGAAAATAGGGGCATTACATAATGAACGAAAGGTGAATTCTGCAAGAAGACTTCACCATCTTTAATGTGTCTTCACTAACAACATAGAATCAGAGTAGAGGCGGCAAAAACTGATAGAACTGAGAGAAGAAACAGACCAACCCACTATTGTAGTTCCAGACGTCAACACTCTATTTCAGATAAATCAAGCCAGCAGATAATCAGCTAAAGATGTGGCTGAACTGAATGACACTAACA
The DNA here is from genome assembly GCA_003697995.1 of Taxidea taxus jeffersonii. Lineage (NCBI taxonomy): Eukaryota > Metazoa > Chordata > Mammalia > Carnivora > Mustelidae > Taxidea > Taxidea taxus. The sequence goes on from RCUC01160973.1 coordinate 43,392, forward strand.
ATCCATTTGATCTAATTGATATCTATAGACAATTCCACCCAATGACAACAAAATACACATTTTTTAAAAAATTTATTTAAATTCTCCGATTGACTTATTTCACTAAGCATAATACCCTCTAGTTCTACCCATGTCGTCAGAGAAAGACGACTATCACATGATCTCCCTGATATGAGGAAGTGGAGATGCAACGGGGGTGGGGGTTAAGGTGGTAGGAAAAGAAAAAATGAAACAAGATGGGATCGGGAGGGAGACAAACCAAAAGAGACTCTTAATGTCATAAAACAAACTGAGGGGGGTGGGGGGGAAGGGTGTTGGGAGAAGGTGGTGGGGTTACATTATATGTTTAAATAAAAATAAAATAAAATAAAATAAAAAATAAATTAAATAAAAAATTTATTTAAATTCAATTTAATGAACATATACTATATTATTAGTTTCAGAGGCAGATTCAGTGATTCATCAGATGTATGTAACACCCAGTGCTCATTAGTCCAAGTGCCTTCCTTATGCCCATCACCCCATTACCCAACCCCCTACCCACCTCCCCTCCAGCAACCCTCAGCTTGTTTCCTAGAGTTAAAAGTCTCTTACGATTTGCCTTCATGTTTTGTCTTATTTTACTTCTCCTTCCCTTCCCCTAAGTTCACCTGTTTTGTTTCTTGAATTCCACATATGAGTGAAATCATATGGTATTTGTCCTTCTCTGACTGATTTATTTTGCTTAGCATAACACCCTCTACTTCCATACACATTGTTGTAAATGGCAAGGTTTCTTTTTGATGGCTGAGTAATATTTCATTGTATATATACCCCACATCTTCTTTGTCCACTCATCTGCCAATGGACATCTGGGCTCTTTTCATATTTTGGCTACTGTGGACATTGCTCCTATAAATGTTAGGGTGCATGTGCCCCTTTGATTCACTGTTTGTATCCTTTGGATAAATACCTAACAGTGCAATTGCTGGGTTGTAGGGTAGCTTTATTTTTAACTTTTTGAGGAAGCTCCATACTATTTTCCTGAGTGGCTGCACCAGTTTGTATTCCCACCAACAGAAAAATCCACATTCTGTTGTGTGGGAACAACACATCTCACATGGAACATCCATCAAGAAATACCACACGGCTGGCTAAAGAACACACCTTGACAAATTTAAAAGGATAGAAATCATACAAAGTATGTCCTCAGATCACAGTGGAATTAAACTAGAAATCAATAACAAAAAAACAGCTGAAAACTTATCAAATATATAGACACTTAAAAACACAATTCTAAATATTATATGGTTTTAAGAAGTCTCAAATCCTGTCATTTGCAACAACATGGATGGACCTGGAGGGTATTATGCTAAGTGAAATATATCAGACAGAAAAAGAAAAATACTATATGATTTCACTTAAATGTGGAACCTAAAGAAAAAAGGACAAACAAAAAAATTAGAGACAGAGTCATAAATACAGAGAACAGACTGATAGTTGTCAGAAGACAGGGGGATAAGGGGATGGGTGAAATGAATAAAGGGGATTAAGAGGTACAAACTTATGCTGAGTGAAATAAGTCAAGCAGAGAGAGTCAGTTATATGGTTTCGCTTATTTGTGGAGCATAAGGAATAACATGGAGGACATGGGAGCTGGAGAGGAGAAGGGAGGTGGGGGAAATTGGAGGGGGAGATGAACCATGAGAGACTGTGGACCCTGAGAAACAATCTGAGGGCTTTGGGGGAGTGGGAGGTTGGGTGAGCCTGGTGGTGGGTATTAAGGAGGGCACGTATTCAATCTTTAAAGAAAAATTTAAAAAAGGTGTCCCTGAGTGGCTCAGTGGGTTAAAGCTTCTGCCTTTGGCTCAGGTCATGATCCCAGGGTCCTGGGATGGAGCCCTGCATCTGGCTCTCTGCTCAGCAGGGAGCCTGCTTCCCTTCCCCTCTCTCTCTGCCTGCCTCTCTGCCTACTTGTGGTCTCTGCCTGTCAAATAAATAAATACAATCTTTTAAAATTTTTTTTTTAATTTAAAAAAAAGAGGGCACATAATACATGAAGCACTGGGTATGGTGCATAAAGAATGAATTCTGGAACACTGAAAAGAAATTTAAAAAAAATAAAGGCTACCCGAGGGGTGGGAGAGAATGATCAAAACTGAATTCATCTTTGTTTCCACAATTGTTCTCAAATAGGGAAGGAAAAAAAGTTAAAAAAGTAAATATTGACTGAAGATTACTGCTAAATCACTTTAAATCACTAAACAAAGTGATTATAGAATAGAATGTATGAACTCTGTTTTCAGTAAGTTTCAGTCAGACAAATGATAGTCAACAAGAAACTGAGAGACTGCAACGGAACTGTCAAAGATAACTTTTATGGAATCATTAAGAATATTCAGATCTGTAAGTTTCAAGATAAGTGTGTGAGTTCTCATTTGTTTGTTTAAGACAAATCATAATAATAATGTGATTTTCAATGACTATCACTTAGTAATTCAATAATGTTCCCATGTAAGAGAATAAAACATTTTACAAAAAAAAAGGTACAAACTTCCAGTTATAAAATAAATAAGTCACAGAGATGAGAAGATCAACATAGAGAACATAGAGATACTGTAATAATTTTATATAGTGACAAATGGTAACTACACTTACTGTTTTGGGTATTTTGTAATGTACAGAATTATTGAGTTAATTTGTTGTACACCTGAAACTAATATAACATTTTATGTCAACTACAATGAAAAGACTCGAATGAAATGAAATATATTTTGAAATAAAAATGAAAATGTAACTGATCAAAATCTGTCTATGCAGTAAAGGCAGTGTTTATGGGAAATTTATATCATTAAGTGACTATATTAGAAAAGAAGAATGATCTAAAATCAATAATCTGGGCTTACACCTTAAGAAATTTGAGAAAAGAGCAATGTAAGCCTAAACACCCAGAAGAAAGGAAATAATAAAAATTAGGGTATAAATCAATGAAACTGAAAATAGGAAAAACAGTGGAGAAAACAGGCTGATGAAAAAAGAGAAAAAGAAGACAAAAATTACTAATATCAGAAATAAACTAGATGGGATCATCACTACTGATCCCATGAACATTAAACAATAATTAAAGGAATACTATGAACAATTGTATACCTACAAATTTGACAACTTAGGTGAAATTGACCCATTATTTTAAAAACACAAATTACCAAAACTCATACAAGAATAGACCAATCCACCAGAATAGTCCTCTATCTACTAAAGAAATTGAATCAATAATTAATAATCTTACCAAGCAAGAAAGCACCAGACCAAGATGACTGCACTGGTGAATACTACCAAATATTTAAGAAAGAAATTATATCAATTTTCTGTAACCCTTTCCATGAAAGAGAAATAGAGAAAATACTTCCTTTCAGACTCTATGAGAATTCTGTGAAACCACTATCATCCCAAAAACAACACCAGATAAACCTAGTAAAGAATGAAAAAAATATAGGCCCACATTGCTCATGAACATATGTGTAAAAATTCTCAACAAAATATTAGCAAATTGAATTCAATAATGTATAAAAAGAATTATATATCTTAACTAAGGATATTTATTTTAGGTATATGAGGCTGGCACAATATTTCAAAATCAACCAATGTAATGTATCCACATCAATAGGCTAAAGGTGAAAAATCACATCATCATATCAATTGATGCAGAAAATGCATTGGACAAAATCTAGGACCCACTCATTAAAAAAATGTATATAAACTTGGAATAGAGATGAACTTCTTCAACTTGATAAAAACATCTACAAAAAATCTATAGCTAACATCATACCTAATCATGGACACTCTCCCCCTAAGAACAGGAACAAAGCAAGGATGTCTTCTATCGCCACTCCTATTCAACATCATACATACACTAATGCAGTAAGACAAAACAAAGATTAGGGAAGAGGTATTTTTTCATAAATGATATGATTGTCTACGTAGAAAATCCCAAAGAATTAACAAAAAACCCCTCCTGAACTAATAAGTAAATATAGCAAGTTTGCAGGCTGTACAATGTTAATATACAAATTACCTGCTTTCCTATATACCAGCAATGAACCACCAGAATTTGAAATTTTAAAAATTACTACTTACTATAGCACCAAAAAAGGAAATACTTCCGTATAAATCTAACAAGATATGTACAAAAACTGTATGCAGAAAACTAGAAAACTCTGATGAACAAGTTCAAAGATGCTCTAATTAAATGGAAAGATATTCTGTACTGACTTGAAGACATTATTAAGATGTTAGTTATTTCCAAGTATATCTATAAATTCAAAGCAATCCCAATTAAAATCACAGAAAACTATTTTTTAAGATATCAACAAACTGATACTAAAGTTTACAAGAAGGCAAAAAAATCTAGAATAGCCAACACAATCCTGAAGAGGAAAAAAGAAGGAAGTTGGAGGGCTCACATTACCCAAATGATAGATTTACAGTGAAGTAATCAAGACAAAATAGCATTGGCAAGAGAATGGACAAATAGATGAATATAATGCAATTGAGATCCCAGAAATAGACCTACACAAATATGGTCAACTGATTTCTGGAAACAAGCAAATGCAATGAAATAGAAAAAGAATAGTCTTTTCAACAAATGATGCTGAAAAAACTGGACATCCATATGCAAAACAAAGAACCTAGACACATGTCTTGCGAAACACATATCTCTTAAAGGGCTTGTATCCAAAATGCATAAAGAAATTTAAAATGCAGCAATGAGAAAACAAACAAAAAAAGACCGCAAGTTTTAAAAATGGACAAATAGCTGAACAAATACATCGCCAAAAAAGATGTACAGACAGCATATAATCATATGAAATAATTAGCACCATTTGTCATTAGGGAATTGCAAATTAAAATAGCAAGAAGATATCACTGCACACCTATAACAATGGTTAAAGTGCCCAGACTGACAGTAAGAATGGCTGCTGAAGAGGCAGAACACAGGAGCTCTCCCCCATTGCTGGTGGGAACACAAAATGGTACAGCCACTGGGCGAGGAGGAGGAGGGAGCAGTTTAGAAGTTTCTTACAAAACTAGACTTAGTCTTACCATATGATCCAGCAATCACACTCCTAGATACATGCCCAATTCATTTGACAATATCTACACATGAATGTTTATAGCAGTTTTATTCATAACTGCCCAAAACTGGCAGCAACCAAGATATCCTTCAATAAGTAAACAGATAAACTATGCTACATCTGCATAGTGGAATATTACTTGACAATAAAATAAATGGACAATCAAACCACAGAAAGATATGGGTGAATCTTAAATACATATTGCTAAGTGAAAGAAGCCAGCTACTTACCATATGGTCTGAATGTTTGTTTTCCTGCAAACTCATGTTGAAATCCTAACCCCCCAAAGTGATGGTATTCATAGGTGGGGTCTTTGAGAGGTGCTTTCATCATGAAAGTACAGACCTCATGAATGGGATTAGTACCTCATAAAAGAGGCTCCAGACAGATTCCTTGCCCTTGGGCCATGTGAGAATTTGAGAAGTTTGTGATCCCTGCACCAGGATCCCAGACTTCCAGCTTCTAGACAGTGAGAAATAAATTTCTGTTGTTATAAGCTACTATATCTATGGTATTTTGTTATGGCAGCCTGAAAAGACTCAGACACTCTAGGATTCTAATTTCACAACCTTCTGGAAAGGCAAAGCTGTAGCAACAGTAAAAAGATGAATAACTTCCAGGAGTTCAGAAGAAGCAGAGAGGATTGAATACACAAAGCATGGGGGACTTTTTAGTGTGGTGAAACTATTCTTAGGATATTGTGATTGTGAATACTACACTACACTACATATTTGTCAAAGTCCACTGACTGGTAGAGCACAGAAAGCAAACCTTAAGGTACACAATTTTAAAAGAAGTATTTAGGAGGCTGGAAGATCCAAGGATGGAATGCAGAATGTAGCAAAATAACCTGTTTTACAAAAATATGAAACAATCTCACCAAAAGGAGTAGAGGGGGAAAGAGCTAACCTAGTTCATTCTGGAAATGAGTAGGGTCTATAAAACTAAAGGCAAAAGAAACTGTCCTGTGTCTTGTGGCCATTTGTATGTATCCTTTGGAGAAGTGTCTGTTCATGTCTTCTGCCCATTTCTTGCCTGGATTATTTGTTTTTTGGGTGTTGAGTTTGGTAAGTTTTTTATAGATCTTGGATATCTGCCTTTATCTGATATGTCGTTTGCAAATATCTTCTCCCATTCTGTGGGTTGCCTTTTAGTTTTGTGGACTATTTTCTTTGCTGTATGGAAGCTTTTTATCTTTATGAATTCCCAATAGTTCATTTTTGCTTTTGCTTCCCTTGTCTTTAGAGAGGTTTCTTGCATGAAGTTGCTGTGGCTAACTTCAAAGAGGATACTACCTATGTTCTCCTCTTAGATTTTGGTGGACTCCTGTCTCACATTTAGATCTTTCATCTGGTTTGAATTATCTTTGTGTATGGTGTAAGAGGATGGTCCACTTTCATTCTTTTGCATGTGCCTGTCCAATTTTCTCAGCACCATTTATTGGAAAGATGGTCTTTTTTTCCCATTAGATATTTTTCCCTAATTTGTTGAAGATTAGTTGACTACAGACTTGAGGGTCCACTTCTGGGCACTTCTTTCTGTTCCATTTATCTATGTGTCTGTTTTTGTATCAGTACCATGCTGTCTTGGTGATCACAGCTTTGTAATACAGCTTGAAGTCAGGCAACAGGGAACGACAAATATTGGCAATGATGTGGAGAGAGGGGAACCCTCTAACACTGTTGGTAGGGATGCAAGCTCTGGAAAAAAGTATGTAAGAGGTTCCTCAGGAAGTTAAAAATAGAGCTATCCTATGACCCAGCAATTGCTACTAGGTATTTACCCCAAAGATACATATGTAATGAAAAGAAGAGGCACATGCACCCCAAGGTTCAAAGCAGCAATGTCCACAATAGCTAAACTGTGGAAGGAGCTGAAATGTCTTTCAAAAGATGAATAAAGAAGATGTGGTTCATATATACAATGGAATATTACTCAACTACCAGAAAGGATGAACACTACCATTTACATCAACATGGATGGAACTGAAGAGTATTATGCTAAGTAAAATAAGTCAAGCAGAGAAAGACAATTATCATATAGTTTCACTCATGTGGAATATAAGGAATAGCACAGAGGAACATAGGGGAAGGCAGGGAAAACTAAATGGGAAGAAATCAGAGAGGGAGACAAACCATGAGAGACTCAGGAATACAGGAAATAAACTGAGGGTTACAGAAGAGAGGGAGCTGGGGGATAGTGTAACTGGCTGGTAGGTATTAGGGAGGGCACATGATATGATAAGCCCTGGGTATTATAGGCAATTAATGAATCATTGAACACTACATCAAAAACTAATGATGTACTCTACGTTGACTAACTGAGCATAAAAAAGAAAGACAGAAAGAACTATCAGCATAGAGCTCCAGTTGATAGAACTGTTTTTCATGGAGGTACTGGTTAACAGTTCTGATACCACTATACAAGTATACTGGAATTGACCAATTAAGTAAGCGAATGGTAGATGGTGAGTGTCAGGCTTCTCACTGCTGGAGTGGGAGCAAAGGGAGGAGACTAGAAGTGAAATTAACATATGAACAAAGGCTTTACTATTGTACCCTAAGAAAATTCTCCTAACCTGACTTATTTATGAGCCTATTTTGCAAAAGTGGACCAACCACTCAGAAGATCAACTAAGACTGGAGAAAATTGGGAAGAGTTCTTGCAGTTTGCACAAAAGGGACCAAAAGTGAATCAAAGTAAGCTCTGTAAAGGAACACCTTGAGATCTACCTTCATCATGCTAAGGCTGCCATTTTTTTTTTTTGTATATTTGATGTATGTACAAGTATGTCATTGGATGGAGCCTGCACAGAAGCAGTGATCCTTTTCCTCTTACCTCACTTTTTTCCCAACCTCCAACTACCTGCATCCACCCTCAAGAACCACCCCTCCATAGTAAAAGTCCATAAATACTCAGTTCCCCTTTACCTCAGGAAGGGGAATTCAAGAAATTTCCATCCATCTTCTTGTTTGGCACCCTGCAATGAAAAAGGTTTCCTCTGCAAAAGCTGGTATCACTGTCAAGCTCACTACAAGTCAAGCAATGAAGTTGTGTCTGGTAACAGAAAGATTCATGTGGTAATGGATTAAAGTAGGAGATGTCACTATGCACTCATGTTTAGTTTGATAAAAATACTAATGGTTCTATATCATGACATAATAATATATATTTGATCTTCATCCCAATTCCTGGCACAGAGCTCCTAAAATTCCTGTAGTGTCCTAAGTGATTAGAGTGACAGGGGCATCTTTTGTTATAATATTTGGTCTCTGTCCCCAGTTCCTGAAATAGTTATATAGCATAAAGGCAAATGCAACATTTCAATCCCTTGAGTTTTTGTCAATGAGGTGACTTGGGAAGCCCCTAAGAATGGGGGCTGGTTGCCAGGGCAACTGACCATGTGATTAGAGGGTTGGAACTTTCAGCCCCATCCCTTGACTTCCAGGGAAGGGAGAGAGACCTGGAGATCTAGTTAATCACTAATGGCCAATGATTTAACCAATCATGCTTATGTAATGAAGCCTCCATTAAAAAAAAAAATTAACCATACGGGTTTGGAGGGCTTCCAGGTTGCTGAATATAAAGAAGTGCTGGGAGGGTGGTGTGCCTGGAGAAGGCACAGAAACTCTGTGACCCTTACCACCTTGCCCTATGCATCTCTTCCATCTGGTTGTTCCTGAGTTGTATCTTTTTATAATAAACTTGTTATCTAGTAGGTAATCTATTTTCCTGAGTTCTGTGAGCCATTCTAGCAAATTACCAAACCTGAGGAGGGGATCATGGATAACCCTGATTTTTAGCCAAATCAGACATAAGTTGTGGGTAACCTGAGGACACATTACTTACAACTGGCATCTGAAGTGGGGGTGGGATGGGGACAGTCTTGTAGGACTGAATCCTTAACATGTGAGATCTGCACTAACCCAAGATAATGTCAGAAATGAATTGAGGCATAGGATACCCAGTGGTGTCCAGACTGCTGCAGAATTGGTTGATATGGGGAAAACCTCACATGTATTTAGTGACCAGAAGTCAAGTATTAAGATTAGAGTGAAGGGGCTCCTGGGTGGCTCAGTGGGTTGAGCCTCTACCTTTGGCTCAAGTCATGATCTCAGGGTCCTGAGACTGAGCCCCACATCGGGCTCTCTGCTCAGCAGGGAGCTTGCTTCCCCCTCTCTCTGCCTACTTGTGATCTCTCTGTCAAATAAATAAAATCTTTTTAAAAAGAGAGAGAGTAGAGTGAAGAGTAGAGTGGAGAGAGACAAAAGAGTATTCCTTTCACATATAGAAATATGTCTAGTATGAATATACATGGGCGTTAGTATATGCCTATATAATTCTGGTTGAGAGGACCTAGACACAAAGGTTCTCAGGATCAGTGAATACCCCTTACACCCTAATTTTGGTTTCTAAGACCATCCTCCAATAAAAGGAACCAGGGCTCCTTAGAGAAATAGTTGATTCTAGGACTGGGGCAAGAAACATGTAAGATGAGCCTGGAGTAATTTGTAGTGCCAGTGTATTACTTCTTTCTTACTTCCTGGCACTAATAATAATTTATATAATAATATATTATATATATATAATAAAATATAACTATATATAATAATAACCTCAGAATGATGTGGGTGTGACAGAGAGACACAGGAACCAATTGGAACAATTTTAGCAACATGATAAACTAGTATTGGTCTATAATCCAAAGCATAAAATAAATATCTATTAATTCATGCTGATATAAGTAAATAAACATATAGAAACATGGGAGAAAAAAGGACAAATATTCCATGCAGAAAAATTCCAGATAATTTATGTAGATTGTCTCCCTTCAAGGGGAAGGAATATCTACCCCTCCTCAAGTGGGCTGTGCATTGTGATGTCCTACCAAAGAGGAAAGCACAAAAATGGAGAAAGAAAAGGATAACTTCACATCAGAGAAACCTGACAATCACTCCCTCAGCCAGGTGATCAAAGTCAGCACCAACAGTGATGAGTCATGTTGACAGAGTGTGCTCTTGATAGGATGTCTTGAGAATGGCATTTTCCCTCTGCAGGCTTCCTCTCCAAAGCCCATAACCCCAGTCTAACCATGAGAAAAAGCATCACACAAATCCTAATGGAGGGTCATCCTACGAAATACCTGATGGGTATACCTCAACACTGTCAAGGTCATTATAACCCGGGCAAGCCTGAGAAACTGTCAAAGCCAAGAGGCACCTAAGCAGTCAGGATGACTTAATGTTATATGGTATCCTGAATGGGATCCTGGAGAAGAAAAAAAAGGACATTAGATTAAAAGGAAAGAAATCTGATGAACTGTGGACTTTAATAATAATGTGTCAATTCTGGCTCATTAATCATAAAAAAAAAGGGCCCTACTAATGTCAGATGTTACTAATAGGACACTATGGGAATTCTTACACAACATTTGCAATTTTTCTGTAACTCAAAAATGTTCTAAAAGATGAAGTTTATTTAAAAAATTCAAACGGCAATCAGGCAGCACAAAGATCTCAGTCAGCCATCTCCCACTCCATTACAGGTTGTTTTTGCAAACAAACAGATCCTAGTTGCTCCAGAATCCCTAAGGGCTGGACCCAGGGGCTGTTTCCTCACAATACACAGGGCAGGCCCTGAGCTGTCTGCCCTGGATTCAATCCCTGAACCAAATTAATGTGCATGTGGTGTGAGTTTTAGACTGTGCAAAGGGATGTTTAATACTTGCTTCTTTGATGCAGGGATGAATAACCCTAGAGTATGATTTTCAGAAGGGCCGGAGAGGGCTTTTCATTCAACAGCAGGTAACCTGATGATCACTAGCCCACCCCTGTGGGCTGGAAAGTGGGAATTTCAGGAAGAGAGAAAAGAACAAGAATACACAGTAGAGAGACCTATGAGAACTGCCAGAGGGGCTAGTATCGTCCCTTGTCATGAAGGCTACACTGGAATTCAGCAGGAGCCAGGGATTTGAATCAAAAAAGCTGCCTGGGGACGCCTGGGTGGCTCAGTTGGTTAAGCGGCTGCCTTCGGCTCAGGTCATGATCCCAGTGTCCTGGGATCGAGTCCCACATCGGGCTCCTTGCTCGGCAGGGAGCCTGCTTCTCCCTCTGCCTCTGCCTGCCACTCTGTCTGCCTGTGCTCGCTCCCTCTCTCTCTCTCTGACAAATAAATAAATAAAATCTTTAAAAAAAAAAAAAAAAGCTGCCTGGATTCCTGTCACGAGTCACTAGAATGTACAGGTGTCACTGGTGCTAATGCCCAAGACTCGAGCTTCTGCACCATTTCATTTATACTTCTGGAAGTAGATTCTTCAAATGCAGCTTTAAAAGGGAGAGTCTCATCTCTCTGCCTACAGCTGACAAAATCAGAGGGTTCCCTAGTGTCATTTCAACGTGTCCCATGAAGCAAGCACTCTTAATATAAGTAAACACTGGTTTACCAACCTTCAGCGAGGGCATGACTGTTAATATGGCAAGATTTCTAGCTGAGTTGCCAGACAAGCCACTTAGCTTTATGGGCTCCACCTTCCCACACAAGCCAAGAAAATAAAAGCACTAGAGCTTTGAGATTCCCATGGCTGACAGTTCAGCTCCTCGGGAGAAAGGTAGGGACCCAGTCAAGAATCTGGCTTTCCCAGCTGTCACACCTGTGGCATTCGTTTACCTGTGCAGCTGAGATCTTTGCATTGCAGTAAGTCTAAAGGTAGACAGTCTGTGTTACCACCCGATACCACAATCGAATATTCTTGAAGAACTTCTCCAACATTGTTATCTCTATTCTCCTATAATGATTAGGTGAATATAAAAACCTAAATTGCACTTTGGAAAAATCTACTATAAAAATAAATACATATCATTCATATCTAATCACCAAAGTGTCAATCATATACATCAATAATTTAGACATAAGAGGGCATACAGTTCATAGCTCATGAAGGCAAAACTTCTGACCAAAAAAAAATGTACTTTAGTAAAATTTACATCAACACTGCTAATATAAGAGGGTCAGAGAAAGCTGTTGGATTTCTCAGGCCATCCTCGAAAAAAAGACTGGAAGTAAACAGGAATTGTAAAAGGAAGGTGGTGTAAAAATTCAGAGAATGAAATATGAAATCATGACCCAGTGTGATTCTATTGCCACAATTTTACATGTAAACACTGAATTTAAAATGCAAAATCTGTGGTAACCTCTAGATCACTGACACTCAATTATTTATACCGGTTACTTATGAGTAGCTTCTAATGGAAGTCAATATTGAATATTTTTAGATAGGAAAAAAAAAGCGAGGGAATAAGTTCTCATTTGCCTGGAGAGCTTTGAGAGAGTTTTTTCTGAAGGGAGGATGATGGGTTAGGCGGTCTCTCAAGTTCCCTTTCAGCCTCTGATGCTGTGGTTAGTGAATAGCCGAGGTAAAAGCAAGGCTGAGTACAGCCAAACCAAACCACACACAATAATGCTGCAGGTTCCTAAAAATGTAATACTTGGATTTTAAGCACAAGTCTTTGCAAAATGCATTCTAATAGTGCACCTGGGGAAAGCAGGGTTCAGATGGAAATGGGAGAGAAGTTCCAAAAATGTCCCTCTCAGAAAATGATCCCAATAAGCAGTTAGCCTGATTAGCCTGGCAGGTGGCCAGTCTCAGAGAACTGTCTCCTTAAAGGACATCTCACTCCACACATACGTGAAATCATAAGTTGTCTTTCTCTGACTTATCTCACCTAGCATAGTACCCTCCACTACATGGAATCTAAAACAAAACAAAACAAAAAGGATAGAAATAGACCCACAGATACAGAAAACAACCTGTGATTGCCAGGGGGAAGGGGGATGGGTGAAAGAGGGGAAGGGCATTAAGACATATAACCTTCCAGTCATAAAATAAATAAATCACAGGGATGAAAAGTACAGTGTAGGGAATATAGTCAGTAATATTATAATAACACTCTATGGTGAGAGATGGTGATTACACTTATTGTGGTGAGCACTGAGTAATATATAGAATTTGAGGGACGCCTGGGTGGCTCAGTTGGTTAAGCGGCTGCCTTCGGCTCAGGTCATGATCCCAGCGTCCTGGGATCGAGTCCCGCATCGGGCTCCTTGCTCGGCAGGGAGCCTGCTTCTCCCTCTGCCTCTGCCTGCCTCTAGCGGCTGCCTTCGGCTCAGGTCATGATCCCAGCGTCCTGGGATCGAGTCCCGCATCGGGCTCCTTGCTCGGCAGGGAGCCTGCTTCTCCCTCTGCCTCTGCCTGCCTCTCTGTCTGCCTGTGCTCGCTCGCTCGCTCTAATAAATAACATCTTAAAAAAAAAAAAAAAGAATTTGAGAGGCGGGGCAGAGTTGTGGGGGGTAAGAAGGAAAAAAAAATGAAACAAGATGGGATCAAGAAGGACACAGACCATAAGAAATTCTTAATCTCGTGAAACAAACTGAGGGTTGCTGGGGGGTGGGAGGGTAGAGATAGAGTGGCTGGGTTATGGACATTGGGAAGGGTATGTGCTATGGTGAGTGCTGTGAAATGGTAAGCCTGATGATTCACAGACCTGTAGCCCTGGGGCAAATAATACATGAGTCAATAAAAAAAAGTATATGTCAATCAATTATATGTCAATTAAAAAAAGAATTATCAAATTAGTATGTTGTATACCTTAAACTAATATAACATTGTATGTCAACTATACCTCAGTAATAAAAATTGAAAGAAAAGGGCACCTGGGTGGCTCAGTGGGTTAAAGCCTCTGCCTGCAGCTCAGGTCATGATCTCAGGGTCCTGGGATCAAGCCTTGCATCAGGCTCTCTGCTCAGCAGGGAGCCTGCTTCCTCCTCTCTCTCTGCCTGCCTCTTTGCCTACTTGTGATCTCTGTCAAATAAACAAATATAATCTTTAAAAAAAATTGAAAGAAAAAAGAACACCTTACTTTCTGTTGCTAACACCATGTGGACATGCAGGGTACCTGTCTTGGGGAGGGAGGGCAGTGGAAGTTTGGGGACAGGGCACAGTCAACAAGCACTCATGTCCCATTCCTTCCAGCAATGACGTCCTTCTTTCCTGATTTCTATTACTTTTTGGTGATAGTATTTTCCCCAAAGCTTTATTTTCTCTTATTCCCAAGGACATGTGATCAAAATTATTAGTTTCTGAAGCTGTCCTACGTTATGGGTGGAACTGTATCCCCCTACAATTCTTGTTGACATCCTAATTCCCAAACCTTCAGAATGTGACCTTGTTTGGAAACAGGGTCATTGCAGAGGTTGTGAACTCAGATGAGTGACACTAAAGTAGGATGGGCCCTAATCCAATATGACTGGTATCCTTATGAAGAGGGGAAATTTCAACATGGAGACACAGGGACAATGTCACATGAACAAGCAGCCAGATATTGGAGGGATGTATCTACAAACCAAGGAGCACCAAAGATGGTCAGGAAACCAACAGAAGTTCGGAGAGAGGCCTGGAACACATTCTCCTTCACAACCCTCAAAAGCTATCCATGCTAGGGCACCTGGGTGGCTCAGTTGATTAAGTCTTCGGCTCATGTCATGATCTCAGGGTCCTGGGAGAGAGCCCCACATCTGGCTCCCTGCTTAGTTAGGAGTCTGCTTCTCCCTCTCCCTTTGCCCCTCCCCCCTGCTTGTGCGCTCTCTCTCACTCTCTCTCTCAAATAAATAAAATCTTTTTTTAAAGGTATCAAGCCTGCTGACACCTTGCTCTGGGTCTCCAGAGCCGTGAGACACTGTTTCTACCATCTAAACCCTCTGACTTGTGTACTTTGTTACGGGAGCCCTCCTTACCAAACAAATACAGACCTATAGACTGTGATGTTAACTTTACACAGGCTGTAACATAAGCTTCACACAGATGTTCCCACAACTTCCCTGGGACATGATAACCCAGAAAACAAACGAAGAAGGCCCTGGGGAGACCCTGTCATTGTCCTACTTCAACGTGCCTACACAATCCTCATAGGAGGTCCCCAGGCCCTCAACCAGAAACTAAATGACTCTTCCTAACAAGCTCAGAGATGTGCACTGCCCAGTACAGACAGAATATGCTTTATCTTGAACGTGCATCTGAGTTTTTCAAGATGGTGAGAACTGTAAAGCAGTTTCCATTCTCACATCAATCGGCTCTAAGAGGCATGTTTCTGTCCTTAGAGGATTCTATGAGTAAGATCATAGAGTCTCTGCTATTATGTTAAGCATCTGAACAAATGCTTCATTTAAATGGGGCTTTAAGTTGAATTTCACCTTAATTTATCAAAGCACTTCTACGTTGAAATTCACACGACTTCTTCTTCTATTGAGAACTGAACTGTAATTCTGGTCCCCTTGCATATGGGTGAGACTTGGTGACTTCCTTGATCATGCAATGTGAGGTAACACTCTGGGACATGGCAGCCTGAGTCATAAGAAGCCTGACAGCTTACACCTGAGTCTCCTAGAAAGCTCACTGTGAGAGAAACTAACCATCACATAATCAACCCAACTACCAGGAGATCACCATGCTCTGAGGAAGCCCAAAGTAGCCACATGGATCCCATGAAGAGATGGGGTATCAGGCCAGCCACCCCCTACAACCACCCCAGTCTATGTACCACACATGCATGTGAGTGAAGGAGCCTTTTGAATAGTCCAGTTCCAGCAGACAGGACATAAAAAAGAGCCAGGGAACCAGCTGATAGACAGAACCTAGTCCTAGAACCTAGTCCAGAGCTATGGCTCCAGCCATAACCAGCCACAATAAGGCTCCATTCACTAATAAGAAAGTACCACTGTGCCCTGCCTAAATTTCTCACTCACAAAATGGTGAACGTAAGAGAAGGATGGTTGTTTAATGCTGCTAAATTTCAAGGTGGTTTATTATGCAGTAATATTGATAACTGGGATACCCTTTCTGTGAAGTATTATTTTTTCCTTTCTAGCCTCTAACTGAGTTAGGTGAGTTTATCCAGAAGCTATAGTATAACGGAAATTCCATTAAAGATGCTTTTTAACAAACAAGTGAGACTCAAACGTCTTCCTATTACAGAGGACTGCACTGTCTTTGTCAAATCACATCTGATGCTGCGAAGTTACCCAGGAAAACATGTGTATCATGTTTATAACCCCCAAAAGCTGCCCAACTGAAATGGAAACTAAGACAGGATAGAAGAAGAGTGTTACCATAACCCTTATAAGCGAAGTGTGATTCAGCTTCAACATAACAGTCAGAAATCTCAATAGAAATGAAACAAGGTGGGATCGGGAGGGAGACAAACCAAAAGAGACTCTTAAGGTCATAAAACAAACTGAGGGGGGTGGGGGGAGGGGTTTTGGGAGAGGGGGGTGGGGTTACATTATATGTTTAAATAAAAAAAAAAAGAAGTGAACTTGAGGGAACACTTACATTCTTCACAGCTCTCATTTCAAGAAGGCATCAGGCACATGTCAAAATCAGTGTGGCCAGAGATCATGGAGAATGGACACAGGTCACCCACCCAGGCATTGCCTCTAGAAGAGCCAGCCCCATGTGACCTAAGAGATGCCTCCCCCACAACATCTCTTCAGAGACACTGCCCCAACCTCTCTCTGCTGGTTGTCTGCTCTGGCTCTAGAGTCAAAACATCTTGCTCAGATCTTATAAAAATATTCTTTGATGTGGACACAACAAGGAATATTTTTTCCTTTTGTCACAGTCGTCTCATATCAGACTTTCCAACCCATGATAACTGGAAGTATAATATCTGCTTTTTTTATATATATAATATCTGCTTTATAGATGGCCTGCACCGCATGGTTTTCAAGTGAACAATGAAAACCAACACTGTTTTAAAATCAAAAGTAAACAATCAAATGCTCCTAGCAACTGGAATCTGCCAGCACTTTGAAGAATACCCTTTTCAAATAACACAGCTACATGGTCATCTCAGAGCCTCAGGTCAAGCCTGTGTCAGCCCCATTTCCACAGAGAGGCTCACAGCTGGTTCCTAGTGCAGCATTCTCCAAATCCAGGTCTACCGGATGTCAGAGCTTGCAAGGAAAAGGTCTGAGTCATGCCACCCTAATGCCACCCTCCAGCAAGGCCCAGGTCCTCCCATCCGGGCAATGAACACATGTACATGTTTCTCATCTCAACTCTACCCCCATCATCTGGTTGGACAACATAGAGATCCCTTCCGCAGATCCCAGGGCACAACGGCCAGAATCCTCAGGTCTGAGGCTATTTGTTTAAAGCACAGTTAGGTTTCAGTTACCCTGTTGTTAGAGAAAAATGGTTTTTAAATTACATAAGGCACACAAAATTAAGGATTATGGATTTCTTGCAGCCTTCAAAGAGGGTATAGTGTAGCTGTCCAAAGCAAACTGGCTACGGCTGATTTTTCTGACCTGAAGGAATGTGCCAATGCTAAGTGGAAAGTATAAAGCTGATGGAGACTGTGTATCATGTAAATTCATTTCCCATTAAAATAAAATCAGGGCGCCTGGGTGGCTCAGTGGGTTAAGCCTCTGCTTTCAGCTCAGGTCATGATCTCAGGGTCCTGGGATCGAGTCCCGCATCGGACTCGATGCAGCCCCCTCTCTCTCTGTCTGCCTCTCTGCCTACTTGTGATTTCTCTGTCAAATAAATAAATAAATAAAATCTTTTAAAAACATTAAAAAAGCACTGGGTGTGGTGCATAAACAATGAATTCTGTTACACTGAAAAGAAATTAAATAAATACAAAATTTTTTTTAATCTTAAAAAAAAGAAGAAACTGCACAGAAACTTGCAGATTAATAAATAAGCAAATAATAAAATAAAATCAGAGAACAGAAAAACCTCTGTGTGTACCTTGGTGCAGGAAGGAGCAGAATGGTGTGGGCGGAGGCTCACAAACCTCCAACTTAGGTCAGAAGGGAGGTAGGTCAGAGCAAGGGGACCTGCCTGCCTCCTTCTGTAGATGTTCCCCTGCTGATTGGCTGGTCACAAGGAGATTGTATTGTGCTTGTAATGTGGGGGTGTAGGATAGAAATTGCAGGGAAATTAATAGCTATATAGAGCAGCAAAGAGGACAGATAGCACTACATCACCTGTGGCTGAACATCCAGGCTTTGCGAACAACCCCAGGGGAGAGTAATTTAAAATCAGAGACTAGTAATAGTTTAGATCATTGAAGGCCTTGGTTAAGTTCTTTGCATACGCTGTCACTCAATTTCTTTTCTTCTAAAATGTTCTGTCTTAACTATTTCTAAGTGCACAGTTAAGTGGTAGAAATACATTCACACTGCTGTGCAACCGTCACCACCATCCATTCCCACAACTCTTTTATAGATCTTGTAAAATGGAAACTTTGTACCTATTAAATAATAACTCCCCATTCTCCCTCCCCCAGCCCCTAGCAATCACTGTTCTGCTTTCTATCTTTATGATTTTGACTACTCTAAGGACCTTGTGGAATCATATAGCACTTGACTTTTTGTGACTGGTTCATTTCACTTAACATAATGTCCTCAAGCTTCATCCATGTTGTACCAAGTGTCAGAATTTCCTTCCTTTTTAGGGCTGAATAGTATTCCATTGTACTGTATAGGTCACATTTTGCTTATCCATTCAACCACAGAAGGACACGTGTGTTGCTTTGATGTTTTAGATCTTGTGAATAACCTTGTTATGAACATGGATGTACAGAGATCATTTTGAGACCTCACTTTCAATTCTTCAGTTCTCCCAGAAGATTGCTAGATCATATGGTAATTCTATGTTTATTTTTTTGAGGAACTTCCATACTGTTTTCCACAACAGCTGCACTACTTTATATTCATACCAACAGTACACAAGTTTCCAATTTCTCCACGTCCTGACAAATACTTGCTGTTTTGGCAGGGGGGGGAGGGGTGGTGATAGTAGCCATCCTACTGGGTGTGAGGTAGTATCTCATCATAGTATTGATTTGTAGCTCCCTAATGATTAATAACACTGAGCATCTCTTTATGGGCTTATTGGTCATGTGTAGGTCTTCTTTGGAGAAGTGTCTGTTCAAGTCTTTCGTCCATTTTTCAATCAGGTTGTCTTGTTGTTGAGTTTTAGAAGTTTTCTATATATTCTGGATAGTAATCCTTTATCAGTTATATCATTTGCAAATATTTTATCCCATCCTATGGGTAGCCTTTTCACTCTGTGAGTACTGTCTTTTGACATACAAAAATTTTGAATTTTCCTGAAGTCCAATTTGTCTGTTTTTCTTCTGTTACCTGTTCCTTTGGGTCATATCTAAGAAATCACTGCCAAATCCAACATGGCGAAGCTTTTATCCTGTGCTTTCTTTTAAGGGTTTTACATTATTTTAGGTCTTACTGTTAGGTCTTTGAACCATTTTAAATTAATTTTTGTATCTGGTGCAAATTCATTCTTTGGCACGTGTATATGCAGTTTTCCCAGCACCACTTGTTGTGAATTATCATTCATTTTTCACAAACACCCCATGAGGTAAGCCCTAGCACTATCCTATGTTACAGATGAGAAACTAAGGCACAGAGAGAGCAGTAACTTCCCTTCGATCCCAAGTCAATGGTAGAGCTGGAATTCTGACCCAAGCAGCCCACACTCTATTCTTTCACATAATATGCTGTAGCACTTAATAGTTATGTTGACTTCAAGTAAATTATTCAATGCTTTTGAGGGTCATTTTCCTCATCTGTCAAATGAGGAGGCTAATACTGCCTCTTTGCAAGAACTCCCTAAAGTGTTACATATACAAAAATTAGGCATCTCACTGGGCGATCTAAACTTGGCTGGCAGAAACTGACCACCCAGATAGGGCCCGGGCAGTGAGGGCCCTGGATCCCAGCTCAGGATGAAGAGCACAAATAAGGGACATAGAGGCAGCTTCTGCAGGAAATGGGCCCCTCCACCAAGGCAGCCATCCAGGAGGTCTGAATGACTCACAGCCCAGCATTCTGCTGAGTCTTTGGCCCAAATTCTCCAACTGATGATGTCCTTTAATATCTGTTCAACACTTAGGTGGAACACAGAGAAACTACCTCCCTTTTAATAAAAAATGTTATGCCCTCTTCTATAATTGTCAAATAATTTTTAAATACCATTTTCCAAATAAAACAACTCTAAGAGGCATATAAATGCTTAACATTTGGGTCATAAAATGAATTAATGATTCCCAGCAAAGAATGCTCTCCCACTCAGTTCTAAAACCTTAGCAGACTCTAACTGTGTACAGGCCTGTCCCCCACATTTGGGACTGCAGGAACACGTGGCCCAGGTAGGTCTTTACATGAGCATTCTGTGTCCTCAAGGGCCAACCTCAGCAGGACTGGGCCAATTCCCAATTCACTGGCTTTAGCATGAGTCTAGCACCTCCATGACCTAGGCTGCTTTTCTGAATTATTTCAGTGATGTTCGGGGTCTGGAACAAGATGAGGTATCCGGTGACAACCCACTGTACCCACTCCTCAATCCAGCTCTGAAGTAGCTGAGCCAGTGTCAGTGAGTGTCAAGACCTGTGGAACCAGGCTTTCTAAGATGTTATAAACCTGAGGTAAAGGGGAAAAGTAAAGAGAAAACCAGAAGGAAAAATAAGAATGGGTTCTAACATCTAGGGAAGTGGAGATGAAACAAGTACACAGGACTTAATGGGGACAGAGCGGGGAGTGGCAGGAGAGAGACCTTCCAAGCACAGGTGCTGCACTGGGACAGGCCCGCCTGTGGCTTATGGGGTGATGTGGGGTAATCTTTGAAGTAAAGGCATAAAGAGAATCTGTGCTCTGTAACATGCTCGGCCCTTCCCCTACCTTATGTCACAGTAATACTTCAATCATTAGATCTGAACTAAGCACAGATTTAATTTACCAAATAATGTTTTAATGACAACAGCAGCAGCACCCAACCGTGCTCCAATTTATGCATAACTTCAAGATAAATTACATCTTTTGACTTGCAGAGAATGATGCCTCATTAGGAAGATTTTCAAATATAAAGAATTGTCACTGTAAGGCATGTAATCTCATCACTCCAAAGTCATTCGTTAACATATGAAAATGTTAACGTTTAATAAACTGGCTACAGAAAACATGGTCCCGATATTGCCCCCCAAGTGGAAGGCGACAGCAAAGGTGCTGGTACCATGTCTGGCTCAGCCCTCTCCTAATGTCATTGGCCATGGCCATCCCTTCCTTTTAGATGTAGCCACATGATGCATAGGTTTACCATAAAAGATTCTTTTTTATTTCATATTATTATATCCTGGTTTTCTAGCTGGGAATAGGTCTGAATCAGAAATTATACTAGGATGAGAGATTTAAGATTCTCTTTAACCACTGGTGTTCAACAGTTTTTCTTAAGGGTTGCTTCAAAGTTATCACAAGATGAAATCATTCAGAAGTCTGTCAATCAATGGCAATCATGGTGGCCAAACAAAGGCAGTAAAATGGCCATTAATTCTTCAACCTTGCTCCAAATGAAGGCAGAATCACGCTGGATCCAATTCAACACATACTCCAGGTTTTGCGGTGGCAGGAAGAAATACTTCATGAAGTCAGCCTGGAGGCTCAGGAAGGATGCCTCTGTGGGTTCTGTCAGATGAATAGGAGTTTGCCTACCAGACTGACTCCAGGAAAGCATTTCAGGAGGAGGTTAGCATGGACAATGCATGGAGCCTTGAGACAAAAACACTACAAGAGGGTACTTCGGGCTGCTCAGGTGTCTGTTTGCTAATAAATTTGGTATTTTCTTCTATAGGCAGTGGGGGTGGGGCACAGACAGGCGTTGAGCAGGGTGACAAAGTGACTAGGATAGTGAGGAGGACGTATCTGGAGCCAGGGAGGGGTGGTCAGAAGGCCAGCAATGGGGAGAGACTACGCAGAAGCAAGCTATGTTTTCTGACCAAATGTGTTTGCAGCCTCCCTGGGAAAGCGCACTCAGATCAGCTCACCCAAAAGTGACCGGAACGAGAGCTGTTCTAATAAAGCCAAGCATGAGTGGGGCCATGAGGACAACACCACACACTGAGAGCTGTACAAGTTTTGATGGTTCTAAAATGTTTGTTTTTTTTTTCCTAACAGAAAACCAGTTATTACCCTGGGAAAGCTACTATCATCCTCCGCCCTACGTTTGTTACCGGAATGTTGCTGATTTGATTTTTAAAGTAGAGATAGAAAATCCACAACGACGACCTGGCAGTGTGGCTGAGGAAATCACACACGTGAGCCACCCTCCAATGCACAAGTCCCAACGCCCTCTGTAAGGATCATCAGCCCCGTCTCCAGATTGCCACGGCATCAGAGCCACGGGCCGTCTACTCCCATTCTTCTCCATCCCCCTGAGTTTTGTTTTGACTCTATTTTTCCCTTTCCAATTTTATGCTTCATTTCTTCATTACTCAGACATGCCAGGCACCATGCTGGTAAGGAGCAGGTATGCGGCCCTGAGCCAGCCGGAACCAGCTGCCACACCTGGGGCTGGCGTTCCCATGAAAAGTCAGCACCCACACATCTGGTTACCAACCCCCGCTGGGCGGAACCCTCCTAAGGAGAGGTCAAGGTGCCTTTCGCAACCCAGGTAGTAGACTTACCTCGCTCAAGCACACCTCCCAAGCTGTGGCGAAGCTGCAGCTGAAATCTAGAATTCCTCATCTCCAGCCTGGCACTTTTTCTACCACATTCTCTCTGCTCATTCACTGTTTGGTCTCTTCATTCGTTCGTTCGTTTATCTGTCTGTAGGTCTGTGCCCTCGTGCGCTCATTCTTTCAACTTCCAGCAAGTTTTTCATCCATCAAATGTACACACAGCAGGCACCTGCATAAGATGCAGGCCTCCTACCCCGCTGAGCTGCAAGGGGCTGAGGCATGAGGCATTATAGCAGGCTGATCAGTGTTGCACCTAGTCCAGCGCGGGCGCCCCGGGTGCACCTGCTGGTGAAGGTTGAGTGAGCCTAGAGGGGCTTGGCAAAGGCTTCACAGAAGTGACCCCAGACCGGACTAGAGCATGAGCAGGAGTTGTCCCTTCTGCAATATGCAGTGAGGGCTGACCTGTGCCAGGCATTACACAGACCCTATGCCTGCCTTCTTAGAGGTCACAGTCAGGAGGCAGAGAGGCTGGAAGCAGACACTGCACCCTGGGATGAGTGCTCTGGAGGAAATAAGCTACATTATTGGGAGGCGTGGAGGTCTTCAGTGGAGAAGGTAGTGGCACCTGCATGAAGGGAGCCAGGAGAAGAGCAGTACAACATCAAGCAAAACCTGGGGTGTAGGAAGTGTTTGTGATCCGAGTTGGAAATGTGCTTCCTGGTCTGATATTTTGCTTTTGAATGTACTTGCTTTTTAAAGTTGTCATTTATTTATTTTTAATAGTTGATGTGCAATGTTACATTCATTTCTGGTGTGAAAGTCAGTGATTTGACAAGCTGACACATGATCCCGTGTTCAGCGCAAGTGTAGCTGCCATCTGTCCTATGACATCCCTGTTACAGTATTGTTGACTGTGCTTCTTATGCACTGCCTCATATTTCAGTGACTTACTTATTCCACAGCTGGAGGTCTGCATCTTCCTCTCCCCTTCACCCATTTTTCCCAACCCCCCCATGCCTCTCCCCTCTGGCAACCATCAGTTTATTCTCTGTATTTGTAGGTCTGGTTCTGATTTCTGTTTATTCATTTTTTAAAGTTTTCATTTATGAATGGAATCTTATGGTATTCATCTTTCTCACTCTGACTTTTTTTCACTTAGCATAATACCCTCTAGGTCTACCCATTTGTCTCAAATGTCATGATCTCATCCTTTTTTATCACTATGTAATAGTCCATTATAGATATGCACCACTTCTTTATCCATTCATCTATTGATGGACACTTAGGTTGCTTCAGTAACTTGGCTACTGTAAATAATGCTGCAAAACATAGGGTGCATATATCTTTTTGAGTTAGTATTTTTGTTTTCTCTGGGTAAATGCCCAATAGGGAAATTACTGAGCCATATGGTATTTCTACTTTTAATTTTTTTGAGGAGTTTCCATGTTGTTTCCCAAAGACAGCACCAGTTTATGTTCCCACCAACAGTGCACAAGAGTTTCTTTTTCTCCACCTCCTTGTCAAGACTTGTTTTTTATCTTCTTGATTTCAGCCCTTCTAACAGGTGTGACTTCATATCTCATGTGGTTTTAATTTGCATTTCCCAGATGATTAGTGATGTTGAGCATCTTTTCTGTTTGTTGGCCAAGGATATATCTAAGAATAAACTTAATCAAGTGAAAGACCTATACTCTGAAAACTATAAAACAGTGATAAAAGAAACTGAAGATGATACAAACAAATGAAAAGATATTCCATACTCATGGACAGGAAGAACAAATATTGTTCAAATGTCTATACCATCCAGAGCAATCTACACATTGAATGCAATCCCGATCAAAATACCAATAGCGTATGTCACAGAACTAGAACAAATAATCCTAAAATTTGTATGGAACCACAAAAGACCCCAAATAGTCAAAGCAATCCTGAGAAAGAAGAACAAAGATGAAGGTATGACAATTATGGACCTCAAGTTATATTACAAAACTGTAGTGATCAAAACAGTATGGTACTGGCACAAAAATAGATACATAGATGAATAGAACAGAACAGAGAACCCAGGAATAAACCCACGATAATACGGTCAATTAATCTTTGACAAAGGAGGCAAGAATATGCAAATTTGGAAAAGACAGTCTTTTCAATAAATGGTGCTGGGAAAACTGGATAATGAAACTAGGCTGCCTTCTAACACCACACACAAAAATATACTCACAATGGATTAAAGACCTACGTGTGAGACCTGAAACCATAAAAATTCTAGAAGAGAACAGAGGCAGTAATTTCTCTGACATTGGCCATAAAAACACCTTTCCAGATATGTCGCCTAAGGCAAGGGAAACAAAAGCAAAAATAAACTATTGGGACTACATCAAAATAAAAAGCTTTTGCACAGCAAAGGAAACCATCCAAGGAAACCCCAAAAAGAAGATATTTGCAAATGATATACCCAATAATGGATTCATATCCAAAATATTTAAGAACGTATACAACTGAACACAAAAAAAATCTGTTTAAAAAATGGGCAAAGGACCTGAATAGATACTTTCCCAAAGAAGAGGTACTTGCTTTTTTGACTCATTAATTATTTTGCCATGCAAAAGCTTTGTACTTTTATGTGGTCACATTTACATTTTAAATTTACAACATTAACATTTACAAAATTTTATAGCTGCATAGAACACTGAGCTGGTAGAAAAGGAATGGGGAAGCTATTTGGCCCAGATTTAGAAAGATCTAAATGTAATGTTAATCTAAATGTAATGGTAAGTGGGAATAGCAAATGGGTATAGAATATGCTTCTTTTTGTGTAAGAAAAAAGGGAAAATGGGAATCTATGTTCCTATTTGCTTATATTTTCACACAGGAATTGTGCCAGTTAATTTTAGTCAGCTTGGTTAGGCTATGGCATCCCACTGTTTGGCCAAACACCAGTCTAAATGTTGTTGTGACGGTATTATTTAGATATGACTAACATTTAAATCAGCAGACTTTGCGTTAAGCAGATTAACCACCACAATGTGGGTGGGCCTCATCCAATTAGCCTTCAGAACAAAGACTGTTTTTCCCTGAAGTAATTCTTCTTAAGACGAACACAGAAATCCTGCCTCAGTTTCCAGCCTGTTGCCATGTGTGATATGGCCTCAAGACTGCAACATCAACATTTAGCTGACTCTCCAGCCTGCTGATTTGTCTTACAGATTTCAGATTTGCCAGCCCCTATAGTTGCAAAAGCCAGCTTCTTAAAATAAATCTCTCTCCCTCTCTCTCTCTCCCCTCTCCCTATAAATATATACATACATATATATGTATATATGCATATATGTGTACACACACACACACACAATGGGTTCTGTTTCTCCAGGGAATCCTGATCATAAAGGAACACTAGCAGGTTTCCACAAGAAATGACTAAAAAATAATTGGGGAAAACAAAATAATTGGGCATAGGAGGGACAGGGGAAGCATAGACTGCAACAGGTTGGAAATAGGAATTCTCAACTTGGACTTTGTTAAGCTCAGAAATTCTAAATTATATAAATATATTACCTATTCAAAATAGAAAATGAAGTTTAGGACAAAATCAACTTTTGGATGTAAACTAAAACAAATGCCATATAAATTGAGGGGTAAATGTTACTTGCTTTGTATACACTTAAGAAACATACACAAAAGGAATTACCCAGTTTTATTCAGAAAATGAATTCCTGGGGCACCTTGGTAGCTCAGTCAGTTAAGCATCTGCCTTCGGCTCAAGTCATGATCCTAGGGTCCTGGAATCAAGTCCCACTCCCCCTTGCTCAGCGAGGAGCCTGCTTCTCCCTCTGCACCTCCCCCTGCTCATGATCTCTCTCTCTTTCATTCAAATAAACAAATAAATAGAAGTTGAATTCCTGAGGGAGGAGGCACTTTTCAAAGCACCAAGATTTAATTTAATTCTTTTAAACATGATGTTATATATCATATTTAAAAATACACCATATTCTAATATCTGAGAGAAGAACATGAGGTTGAGAAAGCATTGTACTCAGGATGGGGCAGACAGGGTTGCCCAGGGCTGACAGCAGCCCTGCTCAGGTCCAGTATGTGTCTCTGCTCTCTGCCGCAGGGTTCCCGCTACCATGAAAGCATACGTGGTCCCCTCAAACACAAGAGAGTCAACACTCCTGGGCATAACACTCAGTGGCATCAGTGCTGAGGTCATCCTGGGCAATCAAGCCTCAACGGCCCACAGTGACAACCTTGCTACACTCTGATAGGAATTCTTCGTCCTGTCTCGCTCACTCTCCCAGCCCCTCAGGCCTGCTCCCTTGTCTCGGGCTCTGCTTTAGGGTAACCTAGAAACATCTCCAGTGTGGAGAGCTCTTTGCATTCCAAGAAGATACCAAGGACCTGAGGTCCCTCCTCACATGTATCCCAGGCATCCGTCTCTCATCCAAATCCTTCAGATGAGGCCACTGTCCATGAAACACATTCTCTAATGAGGCAAAATAATAGTAAAAAATGGACATTGATTCCTTGCCAGACACTGATCCAAGTACATTATAAACCATTTTAGTTCTCAAATGCGGAAATGGAGGCACAGAGAAAGTAACCCAGTTTCCATGGTTACCCAGCTCCTAAGCCTCAGAGTCTAGGTTTCAATTTGGATAGGTGAGCTCCAGAGTTTGTTCTTCAGGCAGAAGCTGTCCCACATGAGGAATACCAAGTTGAGGGCTCTGGAGGATCCAGGCACACAGAGAGCAGGAGGGAGAAAAGAACAGCCAGCACAGGCAGGGAAGAAGCCAAAAGCAGAGAACAAAACCAGGTGAAAGACAAGGAAAGGAGCCAGCAGTAAACAGAGCACAGTCACCAATTCCTGACAGAACATGCTGAGTGAGAGCATCTCAGAAATGTCACCCGCTGGGCCCAGGTGTGGGTCTAAAGTGTCTAGACTGAAGTCCAGGGTGGGCTCTGCTCCTTCCGCCAGGAGCCCTGGCTTTTCTCTCATTCCTCCGTGCCTCACAGAGCAGAGAGAGGAATGGAGGTCAACAGGTGAGGTCTTTGGTTTCCACTTTCTCCATAAATTAATCCTATTAAAGTCAAATAATTACGTTAACTAAATTCTTTGTTATTTTATAGAACAGTTCCACAGATGGCATTTGTACTTAGCTTCTAACAGTCCTTTCCAGCTGACTTCCAAATTCACTATTTCACTTTCCTGTTATCTTTGATGAAAGCCTATCATCTGCATAGAGCAAGATTTACGTTGCCATTATTCAGTTGTTGGGTTTTTTTTTTCCTCAAAACTTGATGTAAACTTCAGAAAATGCTCCAATTTATCAGTTTTCATGTTAAGGATTCTTGGCCACAAATGAAAGCGAATGCTAAACTCCAAAACAGACCGGGCATGTCTTAAAGGCAAGATCTGGGAGTACCTGGACAGTACAGTCAGTTGGGTGTCTGATTCTTGGTTTTGGTTCAAGTCACAATCTCAGGATGATGAGATCAAGCCCCATGTTGGGCTCTATGCTCAGTGCAGAGTCTGCTGGAGACTCTCTCCCTCTGTCCCTCTCCTTTTCACGCATACACACTCTCTCAAATAAACAAATGAATCTTTACCAAAAAAAAGGCAAGTTCTGGGGCGCCTGGGTGGCTCAGTGGGTTAAAGCCTCTGCCTTCGACTCAGGTCATGATCCCAGGGTCCTGGGATCGAGCTCCGCATTGGGCTCTCTGCTCAGCAGGGAGCCTGCTTCCTCCTCTCTCTCTGCCTGCCTCTCTGCCTACTTGTGATCTCTGTCTGTCAAATAAATAAATAAAATCTTAAAAAAAAAAAGGCAAGTTCTGATGAAATCTAGTCTTTCCCAGCTTATTAGGGCATAAATTGAAATTTTAAGCCATAGGCCAAGAATTAAAACTACAGTTTCTGATCTGCTTCCAATTTGATCTCTAGTTATTTATAGTCCACAGAAAAGTTTGGATTCACTTCAGAATGGCCTCTCACACATCACTATCTGAAATGTTCTTGAAAGGCTCCGTTTAATATAACCTGGAATGGTTCTTCCTTTGTTCTCTGACTTCTAAAAGAAGGGAATCATTTCTCATCTTCCATATGGGTTCTTAATTTTGAAATTTAGATCTTTTTCACTTTTTTTCTACAGAGGGCATTGTTTCATTTTATATGCATACTAGGACATCCAAAGAGACTTAGGACTTCATTTCTAACTGAATAAAAAAAAAGAACATCTCTGCTAAAATAGAATAATTTTTACATGAAAAGTCCTAGAGAAAGGAAAGTGCCAGAAGAGTTAATGATGGTTGATGAAGAGTAGCCTAGACTTCATGATGTTTCTTTCACTGGCAGGACCTAGGTAACGCAGACAGTGTACTGAGTGGCAAAGATCAGCTGTATTTTGCATTTCTCTCTTACAGTAGAGAACCTTGACCAAAGAATTCTATCTGGAGACCCACTTCCTGTTCACCATTGCCAGTGTCAATGGGAGGCATGGGGAGTCCAGTTTAACAAATTTATAGAGAACACAACCTGAGACAAATAGGAGTATCGTTATATTACAGAATCAGGGTCTGAGAGGTTGATAGGCTTAATTAGGTGAGAGGGAGTTTATACAGGATAAATAGTCTATCTTGTACTTGGATCCCCCCCCACACCAAAAAAAAACCCAACTTTAAGTTTCTGAATTCTGAATTCACTGATTCTTTCCAAAAACATTGCCATGTGTCTTCAACGTGCCAGGCACTGTTTTCAGGATGGAGATGCAACAGTGAATAAACCCAAAAGTAAACTTCATTCAGTGAGAGGACAAGGAATGAAATAAATCATATAGAGTATTAAAAGTTGGTAAGGGGTAAACTGAAACAGGGGAAGTGGCTAGAAGGTGGAGCAGCAATTTTAAATGGGGTTGGCCACACTGAAATATTGAGATCTGTGCAACGACTGGCAGCACTGCCACTCTCTAGGGTTGGAATGTTCTAGACTCAGGAAACAGTGATGGAGAGTATGGCCAGCGCTGAGTGAGCAAGGGGAGTTCAGGAGAGGGCCTCAGGAGTGGGAAGGGAAGGTGGTCACAGATGTGGAGAGCTCTGGCTTCTATTCTGAGGAAACAGGGACTCTCTGGAGAGCTTCCAACATGAGAATGACAGGTTGGACAGAAGGTTTGGAAGAATCCCTGTGGCTCACTAGAGTAGCTCCGTGGAAACAAGTTTCTCTGGCTTTCTTAATGTGACCCATGATTTTACACAAACTCAAGAAAAAAATCCAGCCCCAACAGAACAACAGCTGCAGGCCCCATAGTATTCATACAAAAAGAATTCACACAACTACCAGAAGCCCGGGGAGGGACAAGGAAGGAAGGATCCTCCCTCAGAGCCTCCATAAGGACCCAATCCCGCTCTTCGACTTCTGGCCACTGCAACTATGAGAGAATAAGTTTCTGTTGTATATGCCAACAAATCTGCGGTAATTTCCTATAGCCACCCTGGGAAACAAATACGGTTTTTGTGTGGAAAAAGCAGTCTCCTGCATTATGGTTTTCCTTCCACATTAAACCTGATTTCAGGCTCTGCTTCCTGACCCAACCTTTGTTTCTAGGAAGTCTTGGCTCGGGTCTTTTAGGCTCCCACTCCCCACAGTTATGCTGTCTCTCACATGCCTGGAAAGAGGAAAATTTTGTTTTAAAAGAAGATGTTTCCTTGAGGATTATTGCAGAAAAAAAGCAGTCAGAGTGAAAGAAAATATATAACTCCCAAGGGGTCCACACATGCTTCCAGAAGGAAGGAGAACCAGGTAACACCATGGCCTCTGGCCTGGAGGGTATGGCACAGGGTGAGGACAGGTATAAAAAAAAGTGACAAAGAGGCACAAAGCAGTGAGCCAGTGGGTGCAGAGGTGAGATGGAGGAAAAGATGTTAGCCGTTCACAATGGGCGTAAAATTTGGGGAAAGAGGAGAGGGACTCAAACTTGATTTTTATGATTCTTTTTATGTGCTGGGCTATGTGACCCCAGGGATGGCCACTTTAAGGAGACTCATGATTATGATCTAATGCTATAGTCTTCATTCAAGGTTTCTGCAGGAGCCACCCAAGGATGGGCCACAGGGGGCCCCAGTGATGACAGACATTTTGGAAGCTGTTACCAGGAAGTACAGGAACCTCAGTCTAAAACCATCACCTTAGGTCTGAGCCAAGAGTACATTTTCACAAGCCCGCCTAATAAATTGATGTTGCAAAAGAGTGACAGCCCCGCAGACCCAAGCCATCCTGGCTCTTACAACAAAACTGCAAGGACAGAGAGACATCACAGGAAACACATCAATTTTGCAACCGTTTATAGGAAATTTTCAAGTGGATAAAGAGATTTTTCATGGCACTCTGTAAGAACAGTTAGTTGAGGACATCCACAACAGCTCTCATGAAATTTCAAACTAAAGTTATTTTTATACTTTCCTGCACAGAAACCCATTTTGCTTGTAATTTATGACTTCTGATTAGAATTACAATTTGTCTGATCCTTCCTAAAAGCCTGGAGTAGGGAAGGAAAAAATGAAACAAGATGGATTGGGAGGGAGACAAACCATAAGAGACTCTTAATCTCACAAAACAAACTGAGGTTGCTGTGAAATGTGTAAGCCCGATGATTCACAGACCTATACCCCTGGGGCAAATAGTACATTATATGTTAATAAAAATTTAAAAAAACCTATAAGCTGCTTGATGCTGAGACTTCACTTAACTCAGGTCTGAACCCAAGCAATAAGTATCATAGACTTTATAAGGGCTGGGATTGTGACACATACCCACCAAGGGTACCCACCCACCAATCAGGCGCTGAGGTCAGGTTACAGGCCAGGAACAGAAATATGAGGATTAGCATCAGGAGTCAGAGTTCTAGAAAACCAGGTCTGACCCCCCAGAATATCAGGAAGAGGAGGCTTTAACAGAGGGGTACCCAAACCAGGGAACTCAACCAAGGTCTGGGGGCCGGCAGGAAGGGCAGATTGGGGGCAGCAGATTGGGAGTAACACTAAGTTCTCACTGTTACCTGGGGACAGTTCAGGGCAGAGAGCAGCTAGAAAAGCTCATGGATGTACCTTTTGCAGTTCCTTAAAACACAACCAGCTGTTGTCATCTTGGCTTTTTTGCCTCTGCCCCTGGGCATTCTATGGTGTCACGATGCCCCTGTTGGCTGCCTCTGGGCACTCTTGATGCCTGGAATTATTTACCTGTTGGCATTCTTGTTTTCTGTCTGACTCTCCCAGCAGACCACGAGCTCCAGGCTCTTGTTTGTCCTTACATCCTTCGCACCTGAGCTCTCACTCAGATGCGCCTTCAAGTGGAAACACCAGTTGAGTGAATGAGCAGACGGGTCCATCTCACAGGCAAACCCCTCCACGCCTACCCTGTCTCACTTGATACATAAACCCACTTCCTGGTGGTACTCAGTGCAACTGGGCTGGGAAAACAATGCAATTATATATAAACCTAAAGACAATCTGGAAGGGACACCTGGTTGGCTCAGCCAGTTAAGCCTCTGCCTTCAGCTCAGGTCATGATCTCAGGGTCCTGGCATCGAGTCCTGCATCAGGGTCCTTGCTCAGTGGGGAGCCTGCTTCCTCCTCTCTCTCTCTCTCTGCCTGCTTGTGATCTCTCTTTCTCTCTCTCTCTGACAAATAAATAAAATAAAATACTTAAAGACAAGCTGGGGGGAAAAAATGCCTCCTGAAATTTAAATGGTCTAAATGAAAATAGCCCACTTTTTTTCTGCATGATGATGAATGAATATCCGAATTCCGATCAAATATTTCAAACAAGATCATTCAGAAACTTGGACATCATTTGAAAGCTTCGGCTCAAATGTCTTATCCATTGAGTTGCAGAGAGCAAAAATTCATGTTGGAGTCACAGGGCCCATGTGATGGGACAATGCACAGCAGATTCTGCGGCTCACATTTCCTCCCACTTGTCACAGGCACAGCTGATGCCCCTCCTAGAGCCAAGCAGACTGGCTGGGGCTGGTATCCTGACTGGACCACACTGTCTGCTTTTTCCAGACCCTTCTGAACACTCATCAGGCTTTCACATTTGGTCAGCACTACTCCTTCTGCCCTGCAAAATCGGCTTCCACCAGGAAATGCCACCGCGTGTGCTTCTTCCCATAGGGTACACACAAAAACCCCAAATCCCAACATATATCCCCATAGTAAATGAAGTCGACTCACTTCTAAGTCCACACCACTGCAAAGACAAAATGCAAGTCGGACTGTGGAATCC
The DNA here is from genome assembly GCA_003697995.1 of Taxidea taxus jeffersonii. Classification (NCBI taxonomy): domain Eukaryota; kingdom Metazoa; phylum Chordata; class Mammalia; order Carnivora; family Mustelidae; genus Taxidea; species Taxidea taxus. The sequence goes on from RCUC01160973.1 coordinate 76,310, forward strand.
AGATGAACATAGCCAATGAAAACACACAGAACAGCTTCATCAGGAAAGTAAACAAGCTTATGCTGCAGACAAATTGGCATCAATCATGAATACGTGGATTTTGGCTCTTCTCACATTTCGTATGTAGTACTTATTTCCATGCACACTGGCAAACCAGAACGTAAACTAACAATACAAAAGATAACACAAATTAGAAACAGCCCAAGCTGCCGGATACAGGAAGAAGGCAGAGTGTTTAGCTTCCCATAGTGTGAAAACCTTAGAGTGATAACATAATTAATTCACAGCAAGGCAAGGAGGGAGGGAGGAAATAGCACACGAACCTAGAAGAAATTACCACGAACTGTTCTCCATTTTCAGCAGACACTCGAATGCATCTTATTCCTGACCAAAGACATCTCTATTGAATACCTCCCTACATTTGGGGTTACAAATGCTGCCAACCAAGCAATAATTTTTTTTTTATTATTTTACACAATCTTCCAAATTAAGAGACCAAACCAATTTACTCATTTTATAATATGAGGTGTAAAGGTACAAGTCTGTAGCTGATGGATTAATAAATTGAGATTTAAGTACAGTATTCATGTTACGGAGGTAACCAACAGTAAAAGTTAAGACAGCATACGGCTGCATGAGAAGCCAGTCTGTCATCTAGCAAACAGAAGTCAAGGACACTTGAGCAAGAAGATAAATCAAGCAATGGTAATACAGTCCTAATACTTGGTGACATGGATGGAACTCCCAGAAAAAATAAAATCAAATGATTAAAACTTCAGACTCTGAGGAACGGAGGTAGCAGAGGCAGGGAAGAAAGGCACAGAAAAAAGTGACCTCACTGTTGGCTCCCTTGGACCAGATTCTTTGCCTATTTTCCTACTGAATACTCTGCCTCTTACTTATTATCCTGTAGCTATTCATAATCTTCTGTACGCTAACCCTTGCTTGATAAAATCCTTGGTATGCATCTCTACCCAACCAGTAACTCATCTTTTCCTTCTATGGCATTTTGCTGGTGCACAGACCTTTTTAGTTTTAATATTTTCCTTAGTGGTCTTAATTTTCTTTATGTTTTCTGCTATTTTCCTCTTCAAATATTAATCTCTAGTCTATAGGGAATTTGCTATCAGACCCTGTACGAGGCAGGATCTCGTACTGTTCCTCATCTTTTTTCACATGGACATCCAGTGGTACACGTGGTTTTATTGAATAGTTGTCCGTCCTTGTCCAGCCAATTTAAATAACATCATTTCTGTGATAAGTCAAATTCCAATATTCATGGGTCTGTTTCTGGGCTTATTATTCTGTTCCCCTGATGTATTTGATTATCTCTAAACTAATACTACACTAATTTATTTTTTTTAGATTTCATTTAAATTCAAGTTAGTTAACATATAGTGTATTATTAGTTTCTCACACATCTTTAATTATTATGGTTTAATAAATCTCAGTACCTGATAAAGAGTCTCACTTGCTAGGTTCACTTCAAAATTCACTTGGCTATTTTGGGATCTTTAGTGTTCTGTATGAATTATGGGAGATTAGTTTTTTTTTAATTAACTTTATTATTATTAATTTTTTTTTTAGTGAACAAGCACAATTGGAAGCAAGTCTCTTATGGTCTCCCTCCCTATGCCATCTTGTTTCATTTTTTCCTTCCCTGCCCCCCAAACCCCCTGCCCTGCCTCTCAAATCCCTCATATCAGAGAGATCATATGATAATTATCTTTCTCTGATTGACTTATTTCGGGGAGCAGCTTAATTTTAAAAAAAGAGAAAACTCTGCACTACATCAAAAAACTAATGATGTACTGTGTAGTGACTAACATAATAAAATAAAAAAATAAATAAAGCTCTCTGAGATTCTGATAGGAACTGCACCTAATTCATGGGTTGATTTTAGAAGGCCTGCCATCTTTATGACACTAAACTTCCTTGCCTGCAACATGCTTTCTTCATTTAATGAGGGATCTATGTCCCTCAAGAAAAATCTTCTGTATCTTTTATTAAACTTAATCATAGCATTTAAAATTTTGAATTATAATTTTCATTTTGGTTTATGCTATTACATATAAATGCTGTTTATTTTTGTAATTTGATCATATCTCATCTTTTTTTTTTTTAAAGATTTTATTTATTTATTTGACAGACAGAGATCACACAAGTAGGCAGAGAGGCAGGCAGAGAGAGGGGAGGGAAGAAGCAGGCTCCCTGCTGAGCAGAGAGCCCGATGCGGGACTCAATCCCAGGACCCTAGGATCATGACCCGAGCCGAAGGCAGCGGCTTAACCCACTGAGCCGCCCAGGCGTTCCCATATCTCATCTTCTTATTGGTCCTAACAGTTTGTAGATTTTCTATGCAGACAATCAAATAGGCTGTGAATAAAGATAATTATGTTTTTTCCCCTTTCTTATTTCTATACTCCTGATTTATTCTTTTCTTGTCTAATTTCATTGGCTGGAGGTGCCAGGACAAAATTGAATAACAGTGATGGCAGTAGACTTCCTGTATTATTCCCATCCTAATTTGAAACATTTAACAAATTTAATATGGTATATATTACAGGGTATACAGCATACGGGTAGATCTATGCTTTATTAGATTAAAGGAGTTCCACTCTTCCTACTGTTCAATTTCTACAATATGATTTTGATTAAATGTTTTTGTAACTTTTATTGAGAAAAATCATAAGGTTTGTCATCCTTAATTTTTAAATAAACTGTTAGATTTTAAAAGTTAACCCAATATTGCTTCCCTAAAATAAACAGTGTTTAAGTTATATTGCATTTTAATATAAATTCCTAGAATCAATTTGCTATGTTTCTTTTTTTTCAACTGGCTTATAATTTTCTTTTCTTCTACCTTCCTTGTCTAAGTAAGTTTAGCTATTGCTTTAAGCCCGATTAATAAAATAAGTTAAGTCATTTTCCCTCCTTTTTCCATTATTGCTTTTTTAAAGTTTGCTAAAATTCCACTGTTTAACCATCTAAGTCTAGTGTCCGTCAAGGAAAGGGAAGACTTTGGACTCCATTTCAAGTTCTTAATGGTTATTCTCCTATTTGGTTTCTTTATTCTTCTTACATTAATTTTGGTTCCTTTTTTTTTAAGATTTTATTTATTTATTTATTTGACAGACAGAGATTACAAATAGGCAGAGAGGCAGGCAGAGAGAAAGGAAGGGAAGCAGACTCTCCGCTGAGCAGAGAGCCAGATGCGGGGCTCCATCCCAGGACCCTGGGATCATGACCTGAGCTGAAGGCAGAGGCTTTAACCCACTGAGCCACCCAGGCACCCCTTAATTTTGGTTCTTTATATTATTTATGAAGACCAGCCATTTAATTTATGTTTTCAAATTATGTGTATAAAAGGTTGCTAATTATCATATAAAGTCTAAAATCCCTTCTTTACATTGCTATCTTCCTTTTTTGGTTCTCTCTGTTTCCTCTCTGTTTTTATATTAATCTGTAATAACAGATGTGTGTACTTATAACTCTTTTCAAAGAAATTTGGGTTTTTTGGCTGTCTTTATTTTTCTTAGATTTCAATTTCATTACTTTTCTTTTAATCTTAAATTATTCTTTTTGTGGATTTATGCATTTACTTTAATAAATACAAATAGAAATTTAAATTTATCTCTGGTGTTTATAAAGTTTGAAAATTAAACTCTGAAAAAAAACCCTCTAGAAGCCTCTCTCCCTCAAAGAAGGTTTGTAATACTTATTAATATTCAGTAAGGAGTAAGGCAACACATCAGTGTTTTATTTATTTGGCTGATGTGGGAGTCATTCTGACGATAGGCACTGAGGATATGTAAGATTAAAGTTCCACTCCAGAAAGGAAACAAAATTAAAAAATTAATAGTAGTAATAACAATATTAACAATAATAACAGCAACAGTAGTTTCATTATTTATTATGTGCAAGGTACTGTTCTAAGTATTTCATAGGAAATCAATCCTCAAATGACTCCATATGAAAGGATGAAAGGTACTATACTATTATTCCCACTTTACAGATGAAAATCCCCAGGAATGGATAGGGTAACAACTAGCGAGTGATTGTTGTATAACACAAATGATTATTAATAGCCATTAGCACAGTACATAGAGTCTTAGTGTCTTCGGTGGAAGTTTAGTTATGTTTTCAACAGTCATCAAAACAGATCAGGTCCGTGATTAATTGCATGACTTTTTTCCCTGCTTATGATATTACATGTTAAAGTTGTTTGGTTTTAGGAGTGCAGACTTTCTCCTCCCTTGCCGTCTCTGCTGACTGCCTTTCTTGTGTGGCCTCTCCTCTGTCATCCGTCCAATGTGTACTGTCAGCTCATTCATCATGTGACAGATTTACTAACTCACTCATCATTTTGCCATTTATGAGCCTGTCCCTTGGTGCATTCATCCCCCACACCCCGGCTGCTGCTCATCCTGACATGTCGACCGCCTGTCACTGTTCACCAACCAAACCAGTACTTTTCCTTGTAACCACTATTATCTCATTTGTCAGATTATTTTATTCCTTTTTTCATATTAACTTGACTTTGAATATTTCCTAGATTTTTTTCTTTCCGTTCCTCTGAGCCATCCATTTGGTTCATTTGCTTATTATCATAGGATATTATCCATCCTTTGTCATTTGACAGCTTTTTAGATTCCATTTCTCATGAGACATAAACATTTAAATTCTATCTCTTGTTTCTATTAGATGAAACCCATACAGGTTTTGCTCTGTGTAAAGTGACTTAGAATTTGCATTAGGATGACATTTAAATTAGCTATTCACTATGTATTCACTATGGCATCTGAAATCTGGAATAAAATGCCCATTTCCCTTTCACAGGAAGGAAAACCTGGATAATTGGCAGCATTTTAAAAAACACCATGCAGCAGCATTTTAAAAAATGTATTAAAATACGTAATTTATTCCCCTCATTGTACAAAAATGGCAATATGTTCTCTTCTGAGAACTGAGAAAGATTCTCTATTCAATCTCCTTTGAATTGGTGCCTCTGATGGTATGTACTTCAGAAGAAGGATGGGACTAAGTACTGCCCACACAAGAGAACCAGTCATGAAGAACACGTGCACACTGGACATGAGCTCCAGATGCCTGAAAACTAATGAGAGGAGCTTCTGAGAGGTCCTGCCTGGACAGACTGTCTGTGTTTGCATGCATGCATGGATATATGTTCATGTGTCTGTACGTGTATGTGTGTGTAATCATGTACTGTATGCACACACATATGTGTATGTGTGGAAACACGTGGGTCATGTATATGTATGCAAGTATGTATGGGGGTTCATATGTATGTATGTAAGCAAGTGAACATGTACTATTTTTCCCATGTGGGAGCCTCCGTGCTACATACAGTACCCAGATGCAGTATCTCATTTGCTCACTACCACAACCCTTGCAATCTCAACACCAAAGGCCGCCACGTAGTCACTGGTTACTGCATGCCTTGACGGTCACCATAAGGCAGGTTCCATCATTTTCTCCATTGGCACAACCGAGTGAGCTGAGCCTGCATGGAGATGGAATCATTCCCCCAAGACAGGAAATGCTACTATTCCAAAGGTGTCAGTGGGGAAGATGAAACATAAGGTTCAGAAACGTGCTGAAGGTCATACAAAGAATAAGAAACAGAACGTGTGCTTTTTTTTTTTAAGATTTTATTTATTTGACAGAGATCACAAGTAAGCAGAGAGGCAGGCAGAGAGAGAGGGGGAAGCAGGCTCCCCGCTGAGCAGAGAGCCCGATGCGGGGCTCGATCCCAAGACCCTGGGATCATGACCTGAGCTGAAGGCAGAGGCTTAACCCACTGGGCCACCCAGGTGCCCCCAAAACCTGTGCTCTTAACCATGTAATACTGCTTCGCAGTAAGGAAAGTTCATCTTCTCTTCAAAAATGTATAGGAAGATACACATTTATGTATATGCACACACATACACAACTTAAATAAGGCCTTCCCATCAGAAGAGAATGAGGGCATGTTCCAAGATACTAGCGGGAAAAGGCTAATTCTTAAATAAACATTTTAATAAAACCAGAGAAATTCTTGGAAATTTTTTTAAAGATTTTATTTATTTATTTGAGAGAGAGAGAGGGAGAACCAGCAGGGGGATGGAGAGGGAGACACAGACCCTCTGTTGAGCAGGGAGCATGACACAGGGCTCAATCCCAGGACCCTGAGATGATGACCTGAGTGAAAGGCAGATGCTTAACCGACTGAGCCACCCAAGTGTCCCAGAAATTTTCTATAAATTTCCTAACAATAAAAATACATTGCCTCTGTGAAACATAAGCAGGTTGTGTTGACAAAAAAGGAAGAGCTGAAAATAGCTAGTGACCAAAATGAAATTAACCAAGACAAGAAGAAGCTGCACACACACCAAAAAAAAAAAAAAAAAAAAAAAAAAATAAAAGCCAATTTAAAACCTTCAAAGGAAAAAATAAAAAAAAGGCTGGATACTGAAAAAAAAAAAAAAATCAAAGTTGTTAAAAGTATTTGCCATAGAGTAGCATTTAATTTTCCCCTCAATTTTGCTAGATTTTTCTGCTTTCCTCCAGATCCACTGTGTTCCCTGTACTGCTACCTGCAGGCTGACCTTGATGGGTTACATGAGCTGGACTCCTCTGTTCTCCCAGGAGTCCAGCTATGTGAGGCACTGACACTAAAGTGAGAAGGGGAGAAAGGTTGGGTTATTTAGTCCCTCTTTGCTGGACATTGTATCGCTGACTGCATCCTTCTACCAAAGATCACGTCTCTTCTCAGGTGGTCCTTTCCTATGAATTTGTTCTTTCCAGGCTCTAGTGCCACCCTTTCCCTCTGCCTTTGGGCCCAAGGGTAGCTCCAACAGCTCTTAGCATCCCCTGCTGGCTTCCCTTAGCTCTCCCTAACCTTTGTAAATAGCCTCTCATTAAACTCTACCTAATTTGGCTATGTCATCTGTTTCTGCTGGATCCTGACGGATACTGAGTAGAGAGGTCCAGGCATCCCCCCAAGACAGCCCCTTTTTCTCTTTTATAAACTTTGGTTCTAGACAATGAATTCAGTTTTTAAGCAATCTAACTGCTTTTTTAAAAAGCAGTTCAAAATCAACTGGTGAAAATAAACTTAAAAGCACACATGAGAGTGCCAAAAAAGAAACAGAGAGAAAAAAATATAGGAAGAAAAATCCCTCACTTGGATGATATTAAAATGACCAGTAATATAAAATTTCAGAGAAGAACCCAAAACACATAATTACATTCTCACTACAGAATGAAACTTACATTGGCTTCAGGACTTTCTTCCAATTACTAGTGCCAGAAAAAATGATTACTCAAGAATTCTGAATCTAACCCAACTGCTCCTGTGTTGAAAGTAACAGATGGCTACTTTCGTTTATACATGGCCTGGGGGAAATATATCCCTATGTACCCAATCCAAAGAGATGAACAAACATTCAAGAGTGCTTAAGTCAGTCATTGTATAGCTGACATGGGAGTGAAACCACTAGGTTAAACAAAGGGGTTCCCACGAAGAGAAGGCTTTATAACCTGTGCTCTAAATATAAAACGAAAATGCAAAGATGGTTTTATTTTTTTTTAGTTTTTTAATTTTATTTTTTCAGTGTTCCAAGATTCATTGTTTATGTACCACACCCAGTGCTCCATGCAATACATGCCCTCCTTAATACCCACCACTAGGCTCACCCACTCCTCATCCCCCTCCCTTCCAAAACCCTCAGTTTGTTTCTCAGAGTCCACAGTTTCTCATGGTTCGTCTCCCCCTATGATTTCCCCTAATTCACTTTTCCTTTCCTTCTCCTAACATCCTCCATGGTATTCCTTATGCTCCAAGGTAAGTGAAACCATATGATAACTGACTTTCTCTGCTTGACTTATTTCACTCAGCATAGAGGGTTTTAGATGAACAAAATGAAAAATGCTAACATGCATTTAAAAAAGAAGAAAATTTTATACAACTTCCTTGGGGATATAATTTCTGTACATTGACATGTTCTCTAGTTTCACAATGGTGATGGTCACCTAGGCATTTATTTTTCTTCAAACACAAAGAACTTTGTGTTTAAAACAAGTGAAAACTGTTCTGTGTAAAGAAGAGATTTTTTTAATCTTTGATTTTGGCAATTTGGCAAATGTAGGATTGAGGACACTTTCACAAAATCAAAAAGTGACCCAAAAATGAAAAGGTGAAATGTATTTTTTAATTATATCATTTACATAGACATTTTAAAAAGTAAGGTACCAAGGATAAGTGCATCAAAAGATATCAAAGTCCTCTAGAGAGAAAAATCACAGAACCCAGCTCAAAATACTTTGTAAAAGGCTTAAACAAATGGAAAGATAGCATTTTTCATGGTCAGGACCATGATCTAGGCAATGTAAAGATGTTAAATCTCTTTAAATGATATACAGATATAATAAAATTCCAATAAAAATCCCAAAGAAGATATTCATGAAACTTTACCAGCTGATTCTAAAATCTCTGTGGAAGAACAAAGGGCCATGAACCAAGTCAAGATATTCCTAGAGAAATGAAGAAAGTAGAGGATTATTCCTTCTCAAATGTATGTTATAACAGAGAAACAAAATGAACCAAAGGAATAGTATGGACTGCCCAGAAACACACACACACACACACACACACGGACAAAGTGGGCATTGCAGCTTCCTGGGTAAAGAATGAGCTATGGTGCTGATATAGACAGTTATCCAAATTAAAAGGAGAAAGGAAAGAGAATTCCTATCTCAAAGCATACACAAAATTCAATTCCAAGTGAAATAAATACTTGAATGTGAAAAGTAAGACTTCAGGGGCGCCTGGGTGGCTCAGTGGGTTAAAGCCTCTGCCTTCGGCTCGGGTCGTGGTCTCAGGGTCCTGGGATCGAGCCCCACATAGGGCTCTCTGCTCAGCAGGAGCCTGCTCCCCTTCCTCTCTCTCTGCCTGCCTCTCTGCCTACTTGTGATTTCTGTCTGTCAAATAAATAAATAATAAAAAAATCTAAAAAAAAAAAAAGAAAAGTAAGACTTCAGATTTTGAAGAAAAAAATATTTATATGACCTCAAAGGTAGGAAACGGTTTTCTTTTGTTGACTAACTTGAGTTATAACTTACATAACTTTGTGTAAGTTTAAGGTATGCAGCGTGAGGATTTGATACACATATGTACTGCAAAATGACTGCCACAACAGGGTTAGTTAACACATCCATCATCCCACATAATTACTTTTTTTGTATGTGTGTGGTAAGAACATTTAAGATTACTCTCCTAGCAACTTTCAAACATGCAATATAGTATACTGTCGAGTATGGTAATGATGCTATAAATTACTTCCCCAAAACTTATTCATCTTATAATTGAAAGTTAGTACCCTTTGGCCAACATCTCTCCATTTCCCCCATATCCAGGCCTTGGCAACCATCAGCTTACTCTGTTTCTGTGAGTTCAGCTTTTGTAGATTCCACACATAAGTGAGATCATGAAGTGTTTGTCTCTCTCTGTATGACTTATTTCACTTAGCACAATACCCTCAAGATTCAGCCATGTTGTCACGAGTGACAGATTTCCCTCTTTTTATGGCTGCATAATATCCTTCTGTGTGTGGGTGTGTGTGCACACGCATGTGTACACTATCTTTATGATATCATCCATTCATGCACACTCAGACTGTTTCCACATCTTGGCTATTGTGAATAATGCTGCAGGGAAACTGGGAATATAGATAGCTCTTCAAGACAGTGATTTTATTTCCTTTGGATGTATACCCAGAAGAGGGATTGCTGGATCATTGGCAGTTCCATTTTCAACTTTTTTTTTAAAGATTTTATTTATTTATTTGGCAGACAGAAATCACAAGTAGGCAGAGAGGCAGGCAGAGAGAGAGGAGGATGCAGGCTTCCCGCCGAGCAGAGAGCCCGATGTGGGGCTCGATCCCAGGACCCTGAGATCATGACCTGAGCTGAAGGCAGAGGCTTTAACCCACTGAGCCACCCAGGTGCCCCCATTTTCAACTTTTTGAGGAACTTTCATCCCCATGGTGGCTGCACCAATTTACATCCCCACCAGTAGTGCACAAGTGTTCCCTTTTCTCCACATCCTTACCAGTACTTATCTCTTGTCTTTTTTATAACAGCCATTCTAACTTGTCGTATGAGGTGATATCATAGTTTTGGTTTGCATTTGTCTGATGATAAGTGATGTCAAAAACACTTTCATGTAACCTGTTGGCCACTTGTGTATATTCTTTGAAAAATGTCTGTTCAGGCCAGTCACCCATTTTTAATTACAACATCTGTTTTGGTATTGAACTATAGGGGTTTCCTCTATATTTTGAGTATCAACTCCTTATACGGTTTGCTAATGCTTTCCTCCATTTCATAGACTGACTTTCCAATTTTTAATTTTTTTAACTGTTCATAAGCTTTTCAGTGAGATGTTGCCACTTGTTTATTTTTTATTTTGTTGTTTATGTTTGTGCTGTCATGGCCAAAACCTCATTGCCAAGACCAATGATCTTTCTTTGTAACTATTCTGCTAGGAGTTGTAAAGTTTCAGGTCTTACATTTAAGTCTTTTTTAGTCCATTTTGAGTTAATTTTTTTCTTTTTTAATGAAATATAGTTAATATACAGTGTAATATTAGCTTCAGGTGTACAATATAGTGATTCAACAATTCTACACCTTACTCAGTGCTCATTAAATAAGTGTACTCTTAATCCCTTTATTTCACCCATACACCCACACATCTCCTCTCTGGCAATCACCAGTTTTCCTCTGTATTTAAGAGTCTGGTTTTTTTTGTCTCTTTTTTATTCTTGTTCGTTAGTTTTGTTTCTTAAATTCCACATATGAGTAAAATCGTGGTATTTGTCTTTCTCAGCCTGATTTATTTCACTTAGTGTTATTGCTCTAGGTCAATCCATGTTGCCACAAATGGCAAGATCTTATTTGTTTTTATGGCTGAGTAATATTTCTTTATAGACACACACACACACCCCACATCTTCTTAGTCCATTCATCTACTGCTGGGCACCTGGACACTTGGGTTGCTTCCATATCTTGGCTATTATAAATAATGATGCAATAAACATAAGGTACATATGTCTTTCAGAGTTAGTGTTTTTGTTTTCTCTAAGTAAATACCCAATAGTGAAAGTACTGGATCATATGGTAATTCTATTTTTCATTTCTTGAGAACCTTCCATATTGTTTTCCACCAATGGAAAATTGGCTGCACCAATCTGTATTCCCATAAACAATGCATGAGAGTTCCTTTTCCTCCTCATCCTTACCAACACATATTATTTCTTTTCTTTTTAATTCTAGCCATTCTGACAGGTGTAAGGTGATATCTCGTTGTAGTTTTGATTTGCATTTCCCTGATGATTAGTGATATTGAGCATCTTTTCATATGCCTGTTGGCCATTTATATGTCTTCTTTAAGACGTATTTGTTCATGTCCTCTGCCCATTTTTAATCAGATTATTTGTTTTCTGGTGTTGACCAAATTTTGAGTTAATTTTCTGAGTGGTATAAGATAAAAGACCAATTTATTTCTTTTCAATGTAAATATACAGTTCTCCCAAACCATTTATTAAAGAGACTGTCCTTTCCTCATTGAATATTTTTGGTTCTTCTGTCAAATATTAGTTGAGCATATATTCACGGGTTTATTTCTAGCTTCTCAACTCTGTTCTACAGGTCTATATGTCTATTTTTATGACAATCCCATAAGGTTCTCATTATTATAGTTTTATAATGTAGTTTGAAATCAGGAAGTATGAGGCTTCCAGTTTTGTTCTTTCTCAAGATTGCTTTGGTTATTCAGGGTCTTTTGTGGTTTCATACAAATTTTAGGATTGTATTTTCTGTCTGTGAGAAAAGCGACTGGAATTTTTGGAATTCCAAAATTCCAAAATAGTATGGCCATTTTAATGATATTTATTCTTCTAATGAACATTGGATATCTTTCTACCTCTCTAATTTTTTTCATCAGTGTCTTCTAGTTTTCAGTGTACAGATCTTTCACATCCTTAAATATATCCCTAAATATTTTATTATTTTTGATGTTACTATAAATGAGATCATCTTTATTTCTTTTTCAAATAGGTCATCCTTAGAGTATACAAACACAACTGACTTTTATATGTTGATTTTGTATAATGAAACTTTAGTGGATTCATTTTTTTAGTTCTAACAGTATTCTGATGGAGTCATTTGAACCTTCTACATATAAGATCATGTCATCTGCAAACAGATACAATTTTACATTTTCCTTTCTGATTTGGATGTCTTTTACTCCTTTTTCTTGTATAATCACTCTGGCTAACACTTCTAGTCCTATGTTGAAAAGAAGTGTGAGAGTGGGTACTCCTGCTTTGTTCCTGATCACAGCAGAAAAGTTTCAACCTTTTATCATTGAATAACTTAACATATTTGGCATTTATTATGTTGAGATGCATTCCTTTATACCCAATTTGTTGAGTTTTTATCATGGAAGTTTACTGAATTTTGTCAAATGTATTTTTTGCATCTATTGCAATGATATATGATATTTATCCTGCATTTGTTGTATCACATTTATTGATCTACTTATGTTGAACCATCCTTGTATTACAAGGATAAATCCCACTTGATCATGGTGTATGATACTTTTTTTTTAATTACTCCAATTTTACAACTCATCTATTCAATCAGAAAACTGAGGGGGCACAGAGATAAGGAATTTGCCTGAGGTCTCACTGCTTGCAGATGGAGGGACCAATTCTTACTTTTAATGTGCTGTTGAATTTTGTTTGCTAGATTTTATTGAGAATTTTTACATGTATATGGATCAGGAACACTGGCATGTAGTTTTTTCTTACACTGTTCTTATGTTGCTTTAGTATCAAGGTAATGCTGGCCTCCTTATAAAATCAGTTTGGGAGTGTTTTCTCCTCTTCAGTTTTTTGGAAAGAGTTTGGGAAGGATCAGCATTAGTTCTTCTTAAATGTTTGATGGGATTTCCCAGGGAAACCATCTGGCCCTGGGCTTTTCTTTGTTGAAAAGTTTTTGATAAGTGATTCAATCTACTTACTTGTTAATACCCTGTTCAGATTTTGTTTTTCTTCATGATGTAGTCTTGATAGGTTGTACGTTTCAAAGATTTTTCCAATTCTTCTGTTTTTCAACTTGCTGACAGATAATTGTTCATAGCAGTCTCTTAAGATCCTTTGTATTTCTGTGGTATCAATAGTAATGTATCCTTGTTTATTTCTATTTCATTTATTCTCACTTTTTTTCCCAGTTTATCTAACTAAAGATTTGTCAATTTTATTATCTTTTTTTAAAAAGGCTCTTAGCTTCATTGATCTTTTCTAATGTTTTCTTGTCTCTATTTCATTTGTTTCTGCTCTGATCTTTTTTATTTCCTTCCTTCTGCAAACCTGGGGTTTAGTTTGTTCTTTTTTTAGTCCCTTATGGTGTAAAGTTCGGTTTTTTATTTGAGATATTTCCTTTTTTTTCATGTAAGCTATTATCATTATAAACTTCCCTCTTGGAACTGCTTTTATTTATTTCCCATAGTTTTTGCATGTTGTGTTCCCATTTTCATTTGTTTCAAGATTTTTTTGAAATCCTGTGTGAATTTTCTTTTAGGTGAAGACTCACTGTTTGACTGACTGTTCATGAATGTGTTGTTTAATTTCCATATATTTATGAACTTTTCAGTTTTCCTACTGCTTTAATTTCTAGTTTCACACCATGGTGATCAGAAAAAAATATATGGTACAATTTCAACCTTCTGAAATTTGCTAAGACTTGTTTTGTGACCTTATATATGATCTATCTTGGATAATAGTCCCCTATGTACTTAGTAGAATGTGAATTCTGTTGCTGTTGGATGAAATATTCTGTATATATCCTTAAGTCCATTTGGTCTAAGATATAGCTCAAGTTCAGTGCTTCCTTATGGATTTTCTTTCTGAATGATCTATCCACTGTTGAAATTGAAGTACTGAAATCCCCCATTATTATTATTATCTATTTCTTCCTTTACATCTATAGACTTAGTATTTGCTTTATATATATGCTCTAATGATGAGTACATATATATTTACAATTGGTATATCTTAATGAGTTGACATCTTTCTTTATATAATGACCTTCTTTGTCTCTTGCCACAGTTTTTGACTTAACGTCTACTTTGTCTGTTGCAAGTATAGCTACTTCTTCTCTCTTTTGGTTTCCAATTGCATGAAGTATCACTTTCTATCCCTTCACTTTCAGCCTATGTGTATCTTTAATCCTAAAATGAGTTTCTTATACAGAGCATAAAGTGGAGTTTTGTTGTTTTATCCAGTTATCCACTCTATGGCTTTTCACTGGAGAATTTAATACATTTACATTTAAAGTAATGATTCATAGGTAAGAGCTTACTAATGCCATCTTATTGTTTTCTGGCTGTTTTGTAGTTCCTTTGTGCCTTTTTTCCTGTCTTATTGTCTTCCTTTGTGAACAATGATTTTCCATAGTGGTATGCTTTGATTCCCTTCCTTCTCTCTTTCTCTCTCTCTCTTTTTAAAGATTTATTTATTTATTTATTTATTTATTTACTTACTTACTTACTTATTTATTTTAGAGAAAGAGTGAGTGCATTTGAGCAGGGAAAGGGGCAGAGGGAAAGGGAGACTCCCCACTAAATGAGGAGACCAACACAGAGATCAATCTCACCACCATGAGATTATGATTGGAGCCAAAATCAAGAGTAGTATGCTTATCTGACTGAGCCACCCTGGCACTCCTGATACCCTTCTCTTTACCTCTTTTTGTATCTACTGTAGGTTTTTGCTTTGTGGTTATCATGGGGCTTAGTAAAAACATCTTAGAGATATTACAGTCTGTTTTAAGCTGATAACTTAATCACATACAAAAATTCTACCCTTTTACTCCCCCTAACATTTTATGTCTTTGTTTTTTATATATGCTTTTTATATTGTGCATACATTAAGAAGCTATACCTACAGTTATTTTTAATACTTTTGTCCTTTAACCTTTATACCAGAGTTAAGTGATTAATATTAGAGTTTGGGGTTTTATAAATCTGACTATATAACTACTTTTGCCAGTGGGTTTTATACTTTACTATGTTTTTATGTTACTAATTATTGCCCTTTCATTTCAACTTGAAAAAATTCTTTCAGCATTTCATGGATGGCAGGTCTAGTGAGAATGAATTTCTACAGCTTTTGTTTGTCTGAGAAAGTCTTTATCTCTCCATTTCGGAGGCAAAACTTTGCCAGGTTAAGTTTTCTCAGTTGGCAGTTCTCACTTTGAATATATCATCCCGTTCTCTCCTGGCCTGCAAGGTTTATGTTGAGAAATCCACTGACACAGCCTTATGGAGGTTTCCTTTTATATGAGGAATTTTTTTCTCACTCCTTTTTAAATTCTTTGTCTTTAATTTTAGAGAGTTTTATTAAAATATGTCTCAGTGAATTCTTCTTTGGATTGAACTGTTTGGGGAGGGACTTAAGAGCTTAATAAACTTGGGATGTTGAAATATTTCCCCATATTTGGCAAGTTCTCACCCATGATCTTTTTTTCTTGAAATTATGTATCTTTTTATTTTCTCCGGGGTTCAAATTTGCTATCATATTAAATTACTATGTTTACAAGAGCAAATGTAATATATTTTTCTTACAATGAATTAATAATATAAAGATGGCATTGACATATTACATACAAGACTGTTTATTACCCTTTTATTTATTTATTCATTCATTCATTTTATTTTTTCAGTGTTCCAAGATTCATTGTTTATGTACCACACCCAGTGCTTCAATACATGCCCTCCTTAATACCCACCAGCAGGCTCATCCATGCCCCCACCCCCATCCCCTTTGTTTCTCAGAATCCAGTCTCTCGTGGTTCATCTCCCCCTCTGATTTACCCCAATTCACTTTTCCTTTCCTTCTCCTAATGTTCTACGTGTTATTCCTTATGCTCCACAGGTAAGTGAAACCATATGATAATTGACTTTCTCTGCTTGACTTATTTCACTCAGCATAATCTCCAGTCCTGTCCATGTTGCTACAAAAGTTGGGTATGCATCCTTTCTGATGGATGAGTAATATTTCATTGTATATATGGACCACATCTTCTTCATCCATTCATCTATTAAAGGGCATCTTGGTTCTGTCTACAGTTTGGCGAATGTGGCCATTGCTGCTATGAACACTGGGGTACAGATGTCCCTTCTTTTCACTACATCTGTATCTTTGGGGTCAATACCCAGTTGTGTAATTGCAGGGTCATAAGGTTGCTCTATTTTTAATTTTTTAAGGAATCTCTCCACACTGTTTTCCAAAATGGCTGCACCAACTTGCATTCCCACCAACAGTGTAAGAGGGTGCTCCTTTCTCCACATCCTCTCCAACATCTGTTGTTTTCTGCCTTGTTAATCTTTGCCATTTTAACTGGTGTAAGGTGGTATCTCAATGTGGTTTTGATTTGAATCTCCCTGGTGGCTAATGATGATGAACATTTTACATGTGTCTGCTAGCCATTTGTATGTCTTCATTAGAGAAGTGTCTGTTCATGTCTTCAGCCTATTTTTTGACATGATTATCTGTTTGTGTGTGTTAGGTTTGAGGTGTTCTTTATAGATCCTGGATATCAGCCCTTTGTCTGTAGTGTCATTTACGAATATCTTCTCCCATTCCGTGGGTTGCCTCTTTGTTTTGTTGACTGTTTCCTTTGCTGTGCAGAAGCTTTTGATCTTGAAGAAGTCCTAAAAGTTCATTTTTGCTTTTGTTTCCTTTGCCTTTGGAGACACATCTTGAAAGAAGTTGCTGTAGCCGATGTTGAAGAGGTTACTGCCTATGTTCTCCTCCAGGATTTTGATGGTTCGTGTCTCACATTGCAATTTTTTATCCATTTTGATTTTATCTTTGTGTATGGTGTAAGAGAATGGTCAAGTTTCATTCTTCTATACAAAGCTGTCTAATTTTCCCAGCACCATTTTTTGAAGAGACTGTCTTTTTCCCACTGTGTATTTTTTCCTGCTTTGTTGAAGATTATTTGACCATAGAGTTGAGGGTCCATATCTTGGCTCTCTACTCTGTTCCATTGGTCTATGTGTCTGTTTTTGTGCCAGAACCTTGATGTCTTGGTGATCACAGCTTTGTAACAATGCTTGAAATCAGGCAACATGATATCCCTACCTTTGTTTTTCTTTTTCAACATTTCCTTGGTGATTCAAGGTCTTTTCTGGTTCCATACAAATTTTAGGATTGTTTGTTCCAGCACTTTGAAAAATGCTAGTGGAATTTTGATTGAGATGGCATTGAAAGTATAGATTGCTCTTGGCAGTATAGACACTTTAACAATGCTTATTCTTCCAATCCATGAGCATGGAGTGTTTTTCCATCTTTTTGTGTCTTCTTCAATTTCTTTCATGAGTGTTCTGTAGTTCCTTGAGTACAGATC
Organism: Taxidea taxus jeffersonii; assembly: GCA_003697995.1. Taxonomy (NCBI): domain Eukaryota; kingdom Metazoa; phylum Chordata; class Mammalia; order Carnivora; family Mustelidae; genus Taxidea; species Taxidea taxus. The sequence goes on from RCUC01160973.1 coordinate 93,785, forward strand.
GTTTATTGTTTTACTCTTTGGTTAGGTTTATTCCAGGGTATCTTGGTGCTATAGTAAGTGGAATTGATTCTCTAATTTTGCTTTCTATAGTTTCATTGTTAGTGTATAAGAAAGCAACTGATTTCTGTGCATTGATTTTGTATCCTGCTACATTACTGAATTGCTGTAAGCCATCATTTCTTTTAAAAAGCTTTCTGCCTCTTTCTCCTTCTATTTTCTTCCTGGAATCCCAAAATACATAGATTTTTTTAATGGTATTCTATAATTCAAATAGCTCTTCTCCAGTCCTTTTTATCCCTTTTTCTTTGTTCTCCTCTGACTGTGTAATTTCAAATGACCCATCTTCAGTTTTATAGACTCTTTCTTCTGCATTATCAGCTCTGATGGTCAAGCTCTCTACTTAATTTTTTTTTTTTCCATTTCAGCCATACTATCCTTCAGCATTAGTATTTCTGTTTGGTTCTTTTAAAAACTATTTATATGGGGTGCCTGGGTGGCTTAGTTGGTAAGCATCTGTCTTCAGCTCAGGTCATGATCTCGTCCTGCATCAGGCTCCCTGCTCAGTGGGGAGCCTGCTTCTCCCTCTCCCACTCCCCTGTTGTGTTCCCTCTCTTGTTGTCTCTCTGTCAAATAAATAAAATAAAATCTTTTAAAAATTAATTAATTAATTAAAATAAAAATTATTTATATCTGTTAAATTTCTCATTTTTTTCATTGTTTTCCTGATTCTGTTAAATTATCTTTCAGCTCAATGAACTTCTTAAAACAACTATTTTGGATTTTTCATCAGACAAATCAGATCTCTACTTCTTAAAGGTCAGTTATTATAAAACTGTGTGGTATAATGTTTCCATGATTTTTCATATTCTTTAACGTCTTGAATTGTTGTCTTCATATTTGAAGAAGCAGCCACATACTCCAGTCTTTACTGACTGTCTTCAGCAGAGAAATATCTTATCATAGAGATTCTGAGGCTTTCTCAGACCTCCTCTATGGATACACCTGTTCCAGACTTCTTGTTCCTTCTTGGAGTGGGGGAGAGGTAGAATTCTTGAGACTGCTTTCTCTCAATCCCATCAAGCCAATCCAAGTGCAGACAGCCTATTATTTGTTTTCCATTGATGCCTTCTGAGAGCCCTGGCTGCTGTTCTCCCAGCCCTTTCTACCCTCCAGTCATTAGCACACCTCAGATTCTGAGTGGGCCAGAAATAAATGGGTCTCTTTGACAGCATCCCACACAGCGGGGTATGCCAGTAGCATTCACTCACACACAGTCTCACTTTTCTCCTTGGGAGAAATCATGGGCTGAGAAAATTCTCTTGGCAATGAGCTGTGCTGCCTTGGGGGAGGGGTGAAGCAGTTAACTTGTAACTGTTCCTCTTACCCTCTTTATCGTCTCTAATCTTGGATAGTTTTTGTTCCAACAGTTTGCTGGAACTTCTCTGCTGGAGTTCCAGACTTCTGCAAAGGCGCTCCCATCTGTGGCTGATCCTTACAATCAGTGTTCTTTGTGGGAGAAAATGGTAGAAAACTCCTCTTCCTCCATATTGATGATATCACTCCAGAAAGGATTTAACAAAAATTCCACATGCACAAAAATTAACCATGGTGAAAGAGGTTGATAAATACAGAAAACTCACAAAGAAAGTGAAATGATAAGTCAAATCCTAAACAGAGACTTAACAAAGAAATAGCATCCAGAAGATATAATGTAAATAACTTCTAGAAATAAGTAAGAGAGAGATAAACAAATATAAGTACAGCACAAACCTATTATAGAAGAGGAAACACAGTGGCCAGTAAAGACATAAAAGTTGGCTGATTTCATCGGAATAAAACTGAGACCATGAAATACTATGTTACATGCACCAGACTGGCCAACTTTTCAAGTCAAGTAAGTCCTGTGAAGTTCTTTAAAAAAAAAAAAAAAAAAAGTGGGACACTACTAGGTGTCTATATTGGCTGCTTTGGGAAAATCATGTGACATTATTCCATAAAAGTGAAGATATGCATTCCCCGTAGCCCCGTGATTCCACTTCCAGGTGCATATACCAGAGGAACTCTCAGCTATATGAAAAGGTGGGTATTAAAATATTCACAGTAGCACAGTAGCACAGTTCATAATGGGGAAAAAAAAGTTACTTGTTCCACTCAAGAAGAAGAGACAAACATATTGTGATTATTCACATGACAGAATATTATACCAGCATTAAAAGCAACTAGAGCTACACACACAAACATGGACGAATCCCTATATTATGTTGAAATGAAAAAAAAAAAAAAACCTAAGTCATAGAAGAATAGAATGTGATTCTATTTATATGAAGTTCAAAAACAATAAAAATACTATATTATTTAGGGAGATGTACATATGTGGTAGATGAAGGATGACCCTCAAACTCCTGCTCTGAATTAGAGAGAAGGAGATGAGATGGAGAGGGAACCATAAGCAGGCCCCAGGGTGGGTAATTTATGTTTCTTATGTTGACTGGTGGGGCGGGGGACTCCGCTGTTTGCTTCAATGTTATGCTTCATAATTTACATGCATTCCACATAGATGTCATATATTTTGTTCTACTAATAAATATTTCACAATTTAAATTGGAAAAGATGAGCTATATTTTAAAATGTAACTGCTAGCAGAATAGGAAACTAGCTGCTTCCCTTTTCAATGTTTGCACAGAGTAAAGCACACTGAATGGAGCACTTTTAGAAAGAACACTAAAAATCAGAAGGACCGATGGGAAAATGCATAAAGGCAGAAAGATAAAAAGAATAACTTGAACTCATTCACACATACAGAGGAGATTTCACAAGAAACAGTCACCCTGGTTTAAGCAAATTGATTTGTATTAAGAGACATCCCAGAATAAAATACCACAGAGAAGTAAAATAAAAATGATAGGCAAAGATAGCAGGAAAATCTGAACAAAAGAGAAATGAGGGTGGTGCCCTAATTTTAGGCAAGGCAGAATTCAAAGGCCATAAAACATTCAATTGGGCAAGACCACTCTCATATTAGTGACATAATCTACAAATAGCGAACACTAATATACATAAGAACATAAAAGCCAAACAGAGCACACAATGGTGGACATGAAGAACTGGCAAAAACAGAGCTTCTGTGTGAGATACCAATCTGGATCATGGAGCAAATGGCTGTTTGTAGGAAAAGATGAGATGAGTCTGGTGGTGGGTATTAAGGAGGGCACGTATTGCATGGAGCACTGGGTGTTATATGCCAACAATGAATCTTGGAACACTACATCAAAAACTAATGATGTACTGTATGGTAACTAACATAACACAATAAAAATTTAAAAAAAAAAAAGATGAGATGAGGCTAATAGTGGCTGTGAGCAGGGGCAGAGCCTCTACAGTTGTCTTCTCAGTCATGACCCTGAATTTTCCAGGTTTTCTAGAACATGTAGCTAATACTCACATAGTGTGGGAGAAAAAAACGATGCCCTTCAACAGATGAATGGATAAGGAAGATGTGGTCCATATATACTATGGAGTATTATGCCTCCATCAGAAAGGTTGAATACCCAACTTTTGTTATCAACATGGATGAGACTGGAAGAGATTATGCTGAGTGAAATAAGTCAAGCAGAGAGAGTCAATTATCATTTGATTGCACTTACTTGTGGAGCATAAGGAATAATACAGAGGACATGGGGAGATGGAGAGGAGAAGTGAGTTGGGGGAAACTGGAAGGGGGAGATGAACCATGAGAGACTGTGGACTCTGAGAAACAAACTGAGGGTTTTGGAGGGGCGAGGGGTGGGAGGTTGGGTGAGCCTGGTGGTGGGTATTAAGGAGGGCATGTATTGCATGGAGCACTGGGTGTGGTACATAAACAATGAATCTTGGAACACTGAAAAGAAATTTTAAAAATAAATAAATAAAAAGGAAAGGAAAGGAAAAAAAAAAAAAGAAAGAAAGACCTGTGTTTGGTAATACCACACAAATAAGAAATGTAGGTAATGTCTTTCTTCCTCCTAAAGTCAATCTTCAAATAATCAGTGTGACTGATTTTAAAAGTTTGTTAGTCATTAGATAATACTCCCTATCTACAGTGCTATTTTCAATCAATTTCAATAAATTTTTCTATCAATAGTTGAACCACACAAAGTGAAGAGCAGAGCGATCAAATCTGAAAACTCTTGAGTTTTCTTTTTCATTCCTAATCAGAATTTTTGTATTTTAACAAGAAATAGAACCTACAGAAACTTTAATTCAATGCACATAAAAATCAGGGTAAAATATGGATGTTCTAATATTACCATTACTTATTGTACAGCAAAAAATTATTCAGGAATCAAAGATAAGGTCCATGAGTAATAATCTTCATTAAAAGAGGTTGGACATTTGAAAGAAAATCTGATAACTAATAGCCTATAAGTTACAATTTTTTTTAGAGCTGGATAAGTAGAGACAGTTCCTCAGAACTGCATATTAAATTCACTTTCAATTAATATGGTTCAGCATTTTAGTCTTATGATTTGTATGCTTGGTAATACTTTTAAAATTAACTGTGCCTCAGACAGACATACCACATACTTCTCAGCTGCAATAATTTTTCTAATGCTATATCTTTATAACAGTAATTGCCTTCTTTCTGAAAGAATATGCAGTTTGAATCTAGTGACACTTCATTTACTACTTTTCTTATATTAGCGTTACCTCAGCATATTAAGCTTTTTTTTTTTTTTCTTAAAGACAATTTTCTATTAGAAGACCATGAAGACCCCAGGGCAAAGGAAGTGCATTAGGAAAGAGAGACCTTTTAGAGGTGGCAGGAATTTCTTAAGTGGACTTTAGACAATTCTTTTTTAAGATTTATTTACTTGAGAGAAAGAGAAGGAGCACAAGCAAGAAGAGTGACAGGCAGTGCTCCTCGGTGAGCAAGGAGCCTGTTGCAGGACTTGATCTCAGGACCCTGGGACCATGACCTGAGCCAAAGGTGGACCTTAACCAACTGAGCCACCCAAGAGTCCCAACATCAGACAATTCTTATCAATAACAGACTGTACAGGAGACTCTCCATTTCCTTTAACTATAGATGCTTCTGGCAAATGTCTATACACAAAAGGCTATGGAATTTGCAAGACTTGTCATTAATATGGTGAGTTAAATTGCCATCACAGCAAAACACACATTAAGTATGTCAGTGACCATGCCACTGCCACTCTCAGTTGAGGGGTCACCCTGCACCTGCCCCCTGGTCAGCTAGGACCCACCAGAACACTTGGAACAGGAGACAGAGATCCTCTTGCACTGACAGTAGACTACCTTTTCCAGACCATAAGCATCAGGTGATTAGGTCAGTGTTGGAGCAAAACAAGTCAAGATCCAGTTACTAAAGTATGACCAAGAAGCACTTCTAAGAAGCTACTCCATGGGCTGGCAGATTTGGGCAATCATTTACCTCTTGATGCTGAAAGAGCTCAAGCACAGGCTGAAGACAATTCTGAAAGCTAGAGAGAAGATTCAAGAACCAGCTGTGGCTCAACCACTGCCCTCCCTTTCTCCCCAAAAGTTTCTGCAGTTGAATTTCTCCTGGACCCTTAGACCTTGTGCTTTTCTTGCTTCCTAGATTTTGTTGATGTTGTTCTGCTGGCTTGGCAAGGATTTCACTCTCCAATCCACGGGCACAAATGCCACATGTCTTATACAGGTTGAATTTCATTCTTCCTGTAAGATGCAATCTGATTCATCCCTATGGAAGCAGCAGGACGTAATGAAAAGAGCAGACCCTTCAGAAGCAGATGGACCTAGATTTCTCTACCCAAACTTTGGCAAGTTCTCTATCCAAACCTGTGACCTGGGTCAATTACACATTACCTTTGGAAGGAATGCGTTCTTCACTTGTAATAGTAAATACTTGTCTTGGAGGGCTATTAGGAGCTGATACACAAAAAGCACCAGCAAAGCATCAACTCCTTTCACCTTTCAAAATAAAAAACTATGTCTAATTCACTTCTTGATTAAGTTCTAACCTGCAACCATTTCCTATTATCTCTTATCACTATCTTAATACCTTTATTGCTGTTTATATTTTTCCAACTCATATGATTTCCTCATCTAGAATCTACACTTTTGAAGGCAAGACCGTATCTTATGCTTCTTTTTGTTCCCAACTCAACTCAGAGTTCTGCACCTTGCATGGTGTATTTTGCTATCTGGAGGACTCCTGTGGCACAGAAGACTCTGAGCCTCATCATGTAACACTTCTGAACATTACTGCTTGTTGACCACATCCTGTATGTGTCCAGGACACACAGACTAAAGAACTGTCTGAAAGACATTATCATCCCAGGGTTATACACGTGAAGGTCATCAACTGACACACACCAGGAAACATGTAACCAAACCTCAGTGACCAGCATGGGGCAAACTCTTCTCTTCTGGAAACATCCTAAACTTTGCTGATGCGTGCAATTGGGTGATACTAGATACTGGGTTTATCATTTTCAAGAAACTGATTAGGGTCTGGGGAGTCAGCTATGTGCAACTCATCTCACAACATACTTACCAGTATACATGGATTACAAGTACCCACTTAAGCCACTGATAGATTCATAGGAAGGGTCTAGGATGCCATGCAGAGGCACATACTGGGACATCTGCAGCATGGAGGTATGCATGTTCCATAAGGCTTCTGAGTTCCCAAAGACCACCACCTGTCCTCAGTACTATTCCTATGGACCTCATTGCTCTCTGGTCTCTGCCTTCAGAGGGAGAGAGCAAAATTCCCCAGACTGGCCTACGGAAATAATTACATCTCTCTAAAAAGAGTCTCAACAGCCAGTCAGAAGCAACAACCAGGGGAAAGTCTATTATAGTTATTTCCAGGTACGATTCAAAATCATGCATTTAATTATGCTTATTAGATATCTTTGTCCACCTTGTTTTTAATTTTCCTATCCAAGCTCATTGTCTCTTGTAGAGAGTAAGTTTTATTACATTTTCAATTAAAAATGTACCTGATGGATCAAAACAGAAGAATTTGTACTGAGAATCAAATGACTCAAGCAAATATATATAAAAAAGTCATGTTTTAATAAAATTGGGTATTTTACCAATGACCACCTTTGATTTCACCTGGCCTTCAGTGGTTTTCTTATGCTCTACTTTAATTAGTCTGTGTCAGTCTTGGTTATCTGGTGAGACTGTCTTTCCCTAATGAAATTTAATACTGTTAGTAAATTTAAGATGAGCATATTAATCTATCTTCATAAACAAGATAGAGTGTTTTAGATACTTAAGCTGCTTTATTAGCAGAGTAAGAGTCTGCATTGTTTCAAAGACCTGCACAAATTTGTGCACATCTTACTTCCTTCTCCTCTTCAGCACTTAAGGAATGAAGGCTTCATCTTTAATGTAATCAAGCAAAATACATTCTATGGAAGAGAGGTCATGATCTTGACTGTAAGAAACCCCCAAAGTGGATTTATAACGAATTTTCTGAATAAATAATGACTCCAAATACATTTACATTAAATATATTAACCTTTAGCTCACCTATATTTTTAAATAGCATATTAAAGTTATATTTGAGCTCAATTCATGAGCTTGAAAGAAAGCCCTACAGGCTTTCTATAACTCATATTAAAGGTTAAAGTGATTCAAGCATTTTTTTTCCACAAAATATTGCCAAACATACAAATCTGTACTGAAACTAAAGCTGAATTTCTGATGGGTACAGCAGGAAACATTTCCGTTGGTACAAAAATTCAAAGACACTTTTAAAAAGAAGTTAATATATGCAGCATAAGATTTTTAAGCTTTCTTATATTGGAAAATGATCACCATAGCAATGAAAAGAGAGGAGAAAAAAAACCCCACCCTAATCCGGGTTGAAGTTCATTCATCATACAGTTCTAATTCCTTGGCATTTGCATGTTTCATTAACAACTGCAGCTGGGGCAAAAAAAAAAAAACAAACCCAAAAACAAAAAACAAAAAAAAAACAATAACAGAATTCAAGCTGAATGGATGGGCAATGAAAGCTATTTTTTTTTCGTCATTTATCTGTAGTTTCCAATAAATCTGGCACTATAAGAATCAGTTATTTATATTTGGGTATATAGGGTTGGTTTCTCTAAACTTGGGAATAATTATTTTTTTATTTTTTAAAGAAATCTATTCGTTTTTCTTAAAGATTTATTTGAGGGGATGGCTGAGGAGGGCAGAAGGAGAGAGAATCTCCAGAGACTCCCCCACTGAGCGTGAACCCCTATGCAGGGCTCAATCCCATGACCCTGAGATCATGACTTGAGCCAAAATCAAGAATTGGTTGCTCAACTGGCTGAACCCAGGAACCCCTAAACTTAAGAGTAATGAGTAAATATCTATTACTACCACTCCTGGGACAGCTCCAATGAATTAAGCTCCAAAAGACTGGAGGTGCTCTGGCCACTGCCCAGTGTAGTGGGAGAGCTAATCACATCTCTTGGTGCCACATACTTGTGTTTCTCAGGGCTGGAATGCACCCTGCAGCTTAGGAACCACGCAAACACCTGCTGGGATAAATGCAAAACTATGGGAGCTGCCTTTTCTGAGAAAAGAGAATATGAAAGAAAGAAAAATCTTCCTCTATCTGGCAGCTTCTAAGGAAAAGGAAATCATGAAATAATGAATTGGACATAAAAGCATTTTATTTAGTCTTATGCTATGCTGTACGAAGTCTTAACCTGATGTATTAAGGGAGCTGAATTTATGCGTCAGTAAGCTAAAGAAAGAGGTTTTTTGTTGTTAAATTTAAAGATCTCAAGTAAGGCAATGTGGCACGGGGATTAGGAACAGAGCCTCCAGGACCCTACTGGCCTGAGCTGGTGTCCAGCCTATTGTTTACTCCCCCATCCCCCACTCCCATCCTGTGCCTCAGTTCCTCCTTTGGGTGGGATGGTAATAGAGTGCCCCACTGGGGTGTCATGAGACCCAAATGGTGAGGATACTTGAAAAGGTCCTGCTACATAGAATATTTTACAACCATACTCATTACGGAAGCTAAACAGAAATGATGCCATGGGTCTGGACTAGTATTATTTTTTTTAAGTGCCTCAAATGGCTCTGATGTGCAGGTAGGATGAAGGCTGGCCTAGTGGTTAAGAGCATAGGCATAGTACCTGGGTTCAAACCTGAGCTCTGCCACTCATAAGCTGCAATACCTCAGGCATGTCTCAAACTTGTACTCACTTTGTAGAGTGGTCCTTAGAAGAGTGTCTGGACCATGGAGAATGACTGATAACTATTAGTCATTACTGCTGACATCATCATCATCATCATCACCAGTCCAGGACAAGCCTGGCTTGAGGTACTTCTGAGCCTTCACAATGGATACTAAAGTTGGAAAAGCAGTTCTGCCTGGTGAAACATCAGCCCTGAGCTGGCTGCCTCTCCCAGGAGGTCTGACATAGATCCTGCCAGTTCCCACGGATCTCCTGCTTTCAAAGATCCCAAAGATGGCCTTCCCATCCCAGGGCAGGTCTACCCAGGTGCAGGTGGCAGGAACTATGAAGGGCTACATGCCACCCTAGCAAGAAAACACAAGACACCAAGCAACCAACCACATCACCTACCCACATAAACACAGTCAGTCCTTCCTTTGTACATATGTACATAACCAACCATCTGAATAAAACAAATTTCCTGAAAAGCTAGATGAATAAATGGGCCAACGGACCTGTGGGGAGAAGTGAGAATACAGAGGAGTGAGGAAACCTGACAAATAAAATTCTAATTAATATTCCTGAAGGAGACAGCACCCATACAATAAGTGCTTCATGAACTGTGAGCATATTTCTATGAAAAGAAGCAATTAGGGAACAAGAGAGTTCTCTGAAAATAACATGCTGTCAAAATGAAACATTCAGCAGAAGGGTCAAATAGTAGAATGAAGATGGCTGAGGCCCAAATTAGTTATCCAGAAAAATAAAACAAAAGAAATAACCCAGGAAGGAAGAAAGAAAAAGAAAAATATTAAAACATGTTAAGAATTATTTAGCATCAATTTAGCAGGAAGAATATCCTTCTACCAACTCCAAGTAGGAAAAATTCTAGAAGGCAGAGAAATAATGAGAAGAGATATAATAAAAAACTTAATGGAAGAAATTTCCCCAGAAAATTTCTCTTAAATATCCAATAGACAACTAACCAGATCCAGAAAAATAGGTCACTATGTTGTGTTGTAGCCAGATATAAGATCAACACACAGTATCATCTTTTCAGAAATTACAACAGAAAATATATCCCATATCTCAAAAATATAGATATTACTTGTCCAGAATATAAAAACAATGTAAGTGTAGTCACAACCAAAATCAAAGCATAATTGGTATAAAACTTTATGAAGTGATTCAAAGTTTTCTTAAGAGAAAATACATGTAAGTACCAAAATTTATTAAAAAATAAGAGTGACTTACTAAGGTTCACTAATTAAAACATTGTACTGGCTTAAAATGGATCAATAAAAAATTTTAAAAATGGACCAAAAGAATCATGAAACAGAATAGAGATTAATAAACAGACCCATGGGGCACCTGGGTGGCTCAGTGTGTTAAAGCCGCTGCATTCGGCTCAGGTCATGATCCCAGGGTCGTGGGATCGAGCCCCGCATCGGGCTCTCTGCTCTGTGGACAGCCTGCTTCCTCCTCTCTCTCTGCCTCTCTGCCTACTTGTGATTTCTGTCTATCAAATAAATGAATAAAATCTTTAAAAAAAATAAATAAACAGACCCATGTCCAGAGAAGTAGGAAGAAGGAGGACACTTCATCTGTAAGGAGAAATATTAAACATTCAAAAATTGCTGCTGGAGAAGTAAGTATTCATTTGGAAAAAGTAAAGTTAGAACTTTATGTTTCATACCATATTTAAAAGTAAGTTTAGGATCAATTACCTAAACATAAAAAGAAAGCTATAAATGTTTTGGAAATACACAGGAAAATAATATCAGAATTGTGGGGCAAGGACAATCTTTTAAAGTAAGGAACCCTAGACACCACATAAGAAAATAAGAACAACAAAGTTTACAAGATAAAAAGCTAACAATTCTATATTTTTTTAAAAAGACACTTCATTAAAACTAAAAAGGCAAAGAAAAACAACAGACTGGCATAAAATATTAGCCATTTAGAGCAGAAAAGAATTAATATATGAAGAAATCCCACATACCAAGGAACCAGTCTTATAGAAAATAGACAAAACAAGTGAACAGCATTTCACAAAAGAAATTCAAATGAGTAATAAAATCTTGCTATTTGTTTTCTTTATGTCTCATCTATTTTCTATTCTCCTTTTTTTTCTGCCTTCTTTTGGATAATTGGGTATTTTGCACGACCCCACTGTATTTCCTCTGTTGGCTTATTAGCCAGCTCTTCATTTTTTCTTTTATTTTAGTAGTAGCTTTAGAGTTTATAGTATACACTTTAGCATATAGCACTTCGCCTTCAAGTGACAGACTTCTTCACATATCTTTTAAGAGCCTTACATTATATACCTCCCCCTTACCTTTACACTATTTTCTTCATACATATATTAAAAATCCCACAAAATGTTGGTGTGTTTTTCTTCTCATTTCCTGTCTTATGTGTGCATTGAGTTTCTCAGATCTGTGGGTTTATAGATTTTAACCAATTTTCAAAATAAAATTGGCTATTTTTTAAACTGAGATTCAACTGGCATATAATACACACACACACACACACACACACACACACACAAAGATTTACTTATTTATTTCAGAGAGAGAAGTGAGCAAGTGAGCAAGAGAGAGAGAGAGAGAAGAGAGATCACAAGGGTTGGGGGAGTAGCAGAGGGAGAGAGAAACCCAAGCTGACTCCACACTGAGCACAGAGCCTGACTCAGGGCTCAATCTCATGACTCATGAGATCATGACCTGAGCCCAAACCAAGAGTCGAATGTTTAACCCATTGCACTGCCCAGGCACCCCAACATATAACATTATATTAGTTTCAGATGTACAACCATATATATATATATATATATATATATATATATATATACACACACACACACACACACACACACATACATACATATATATTCTCAAAATGATCACCACAATAAGTCTACGTAATGTCCATACTACACCTTGTCACAAAATATTTTTTCTTGTGATAAGAACTTTTAAGATCTACTCTCTTATTTTTTTAATATTTTTTCTATTAATCTGCACTTCTTTAGGGAAGAATAGAGGCTTCTTGAAATTCTCCCCTATAACCCACTAATGCTCTGTTCATTTTTCTTCCTCCATGTTCTACATTTGGATAACTTCTATTGCAATGTCTTGAGTTCACTAATCTTCTCTTGTATTCTTAGGGGCAGAGACTCTTAAGCAGACTCTCCATTGAGCATGAAGCCCAATGCAGCCCATGACCCTGAAATGACTTGAGAGTAAACCAAGTGTCAGATGCTTAATTGATGAAGGCACCCAGACACCCCTCTTCTCTCCTATTGCATAAGCCATTAATCTCATCCAGCAAATCTTCTCTCTTATATTGAATTTTTCATTACTCAGAGTTCAAACAGGTATTTTTTAATACCTTCCTGTCTCTAGTTAACTTTCTGAACATCTGGAATACAGTTATAACTATTTTTTTTTAAGATTTTATTTATTTATTTGACAGAGATCACAAGTAGGCAGAGAGAGAGGAGGAGGAAGCAGGCTGTCCACAGAGCAGAGAGCCTGATGTGGGGCTTGATCCCAGGACCCTGACCTGAGCCGAAGGCAGCGGCCTTAACCCACTGAGCCACCCAGGTGCCCCCAGTTATAACTATTTTAATGTCCCTTCTGTCTGTTGTCTGCTATTTCTAACATGTGGGTAAGTTTTAAATCAATTTAAATTGATTTCTTTTTCTCATTTCAGATTGCATTTTCTTGTTATTTGGCATGCCTAGTAATCTTTGATTGGATTCTAGACATTGTCATTATTATCTTGTTGGTGCTAGATATTTTTGTACTTCTATGAACATTCTTGAACTTTATCCTAGGACATAATTAAATTAGTTGGAAATGGTTTGATTCGTTTGTATCTTGCTTTTAAGATTTATCACAGAGGGGTGCCTGGGTGGTTCAGTGGGCAAAAGCCTCTGCCTTCGGCTCAGGTCATGTTCCCAAGGTATTGGGATCGAGCCCCACATCAGGCTCTCTGCTAGGCAGGGAGCCTGCTTCCCCATCTCTCTCTCTCTCTCTGCCTGCCTCTCTGTCTGCCTGTGATCTCTCTGTCAAATAAATAAATTAAAAAAAAAAGATTTATCACAGAGCTTGCGGAAGCGGCACATATATTAATATTTGTCATAAAGGACTGGAGTGACATGTGCTCTGGGGTTAATTATTCCCTATTACTGAGGCAAGATTCTTCTAAAAGTATTCTACTCCCCTGTCTGAACAAATCAAGAGGTTTTTCCAGTCTGGATGGTAGGAAAGCCTTGCTTTTTGGCCTGTACTATTCCCTCTAATCCACTCAGATGATTCTTTCCTGAACTCAGGTAGTTTTTCTCATATGAAAATGCTGATCGACATCAGCTGAATACTCACAGGGAATCCTTTGCAGACCTCCAGAACTCTGTGGAAGTCCCTTCTCTCTGGTACTTTTTCCTGTGAACGCTAGCCTCCTTGAAATCCCTAGACCTTCACCTTCATCTCCTTAACTCAGTGAGTGCTCCAGGCTTTTCCCATGTTTCCCCTACCTGTGCTGCTGCCTGGAAACCCTCTTACAGTTGGAGGCTGGGGACAACCTTAGGACTTACTATTAATGGTGGAGGATCAAGATAGAAGGAATATAGAGTAGAATCAGGCCAGATTTATTTTTATCTGCTAAGCAGAGATCCTAACATTCAATGTTTAGCTGGAGGAATTTTTTTTTTAAAAAAAAGCTCAGTTTATTCAGTTTGCTAACATATGATTCAAAAGGTGAGGTACTCTAAATGAAGTTGAAATGCCAGACTTCCTTGATATACCATAAGAGGAAGAGATCTAAAGGCTTAAGGAGACTGGAATAAGAGTGCATTGATCCCATAAGACTTGCCTGCCTGTCCTGGATGATCCACAGAACACACTTCTCACTACAACTATAAGAAATCTGTGAGAGGAACTCCAAAATCCTTGAAGAGCTTTGTGGTACCTCTTCTCTGCATGTCAAAAATTAGATTGGAAATATCTGTGCTACCATCAAATTAGGTTCCCTAAATGCAATTAGGATTATGGGATTCCAGGGTGGCAGGGACCAAGTGACAGCACAAAGTCACCAAGGACCATGTGGGTATAGTTACTGAGTGGACAGTGGAGCCAAAGAAGTACTCAGAAGAGTCTGACTCACAGAGGTGCTTGCTGTTAGCTCCTAGAGGTTCTATTTGTTTGATTAAACCATCACTGATACACATTCCCAACTTGATTGATAAAAATTTTGCAATAACTCAAAACCATAAGATACCTAGGAATAAACCTAACCAAAGAGGCAAAGAATCTATACTCAGAAAACTACAAAGTAATCATGAAAGAAATTGGGGAAGACACAAAGAAATGGAAAAATGTTCCATGCTCATGGACTGGAAAAACAAATATTGTGAAAATGTCTATGCTACTTAAAGCTATCTACACATTTAATTCAATCCCTATAAAAATCCCATCCATTTTTTTTCAAAGAAATGGAACAAATAATCCTAAAATTTATATGGAACCAGAAAAGACCTCGAATAGACAAAGGAATATTGAAAAAGAAAGCCAAAGTTGGTAGCATCATAATTCCAGACTTCAAGCTCTACTACAAAGCTTTCATCATCAAGACAGTATGGTACTGGCACAAAAACAGACACATAGATCAATGGAACAGAATACAGAGCCCAGAAATAGACCCTCAACTCTATGGTCAACTAATCTTCGACAAAGCAGGAAAGAATATCCAATGGAAAAAAGACAGCCTCTTCAACAAATGGTGTTGGGAAAATTGGACAGCCACATGCAGAAAAATGAAACTGGACCATTTCCTTACACCACACACAAAAATAGACTCAAAATGGATGAAGGACCTCAATATGAGAAAGAAATCCATCAAAATCCTTGAGGAGAACACAGGCAGCAACCTCTTCGACCTCAGCTACAGCAACTTCTTCCTAGGAACAACGCCAAAGGCAAGGGAAGCAAGGGAAAAAATGAACTGTTGGGACTTCATCAAGATCAAAAGCTTTTGCACAGCAAAGGAAACAGTTAACAAAACCAAAAGACAACTAACAGAATGGGAGAAGATATTTGCAAGTGACATATCAGATAAAGGGCTAGTATCCAAAATCTATAAAGAGCTTAGCAAACTCAACACCCAAAGAACAAATAATCCAATCAAGAAATGGGCAGAGGACATGAACAGACATTTCTGCAAAGAAGACATCCAGATGGCCAACAGACACATGAAAAAGTACTCCACATCACTGGGCAACAGGGAAATACAAATCAAAACCACAATGAGATACCACCTCACATCAGTCAGAATGGCTAAAATTAATAAGTCAGGAAATGATAGGTGCTGGCGAGGATGTGGAGAAAGGGGAACCCTCCTACCCTGTTGGTGGGAATGCAAGTTGGTGCAACCACTCTGGAAAGCAGCATGGAAGTTCCTCAAAAAGTTGAAAATAGAGCTACCCTATGACCCAGCAATCGCACTACTGGGTATTTACCCTAAAGATATAAACGTAGTGATCTGAAGGGGCACGTGCACCCGAATGTTTATAGCAGCAATGTCCACAAGAGCCAAACTATGGAAAGAACCTAGATGTCCATCAACAGATGAATGGATAAAGAAGATGTGGTGTATATATATATGTATATACATATATATACACATACACACACACACACACACACACACACACACACTGGAATACTACACAGCCATCAAAAGAAATGAAATCTTACCATTTGCAATGACATGGATGGAACTAGAGGGTATTATGTTTAGCAAAATAAGTCAATCGGAGAAAGACAACTATCATGTGATCTCCCTGATATGAGGAAGTGGAGATGCAACAGCGGGGGTGGTTTGGGGGGATAGAAAAAGAATAAATGAAACAAGATGGGATCGGGAAGGAGACAAACCAAAAGAGACTCTTAATGTCACAAAATAAACTGAGGGAAGCCAGGGGGAGGGGTGTAGGGAGAGGGTGGTGGGGTTATGGACGTTGGGGAGGGTATGTGCTATGGTGAGTGCTGTGAAGTTTGTAAACCTGGTGATTCACAGACCTGTACCCCTGGGGCTAATAATACATTTTATGTTTATAAAAAAGTTAAAAATTTAAAAAAATTTGTTTGCAATAAAAGTAAACCAAAAAGCCAGGCTCCTCAAATAAAAGTAAATCAAAAGCCAGATTCCTCAAGCAGTATAATATAAAATATAAACAGTACTTCACTCAAATTTTTTAAAAAAATTATACTACCTGTGATTATGTCTAAGGTTCCGTCCATTATTGATAAATAAGCAATCACAAGATGTTCCATTGAATCTTTCAAAAATTATTTAAATCAGAGCTATATCATCTTATTCCTAATTGCAATCTTGCATAATATAGAACCTTTTATAGTTTAATGTAAGGAAGACAATTATCTCAACCACAGAAAACACTTCTCAAACTATTACAAAAAACAGAAGAGGACGAAGAGCTTCCAAAGTCATTGTGAGGCCAGCATTACCCAGACAGCAAAACCAGACAAAGACACAAACAAAAAGAAAAATACAGGCTAATATCTCTGATGAACATAGATGCAAATATCCTCAACAAATAAATAGAGCAAACAGAAGCTAGCAATATATTAAAAAATTATTTATCATAAACATGTGAGATTTATTCCAGGGATGCAAAGGTGGTTCAATACTCACAAATCAATCAATGTGAAATATTACATTAACAAGAGACAGGATAAAAACCATATGGTGGTGGGTGTTATGGAGGAGACGTATTGCATGGAGCACTGGGTGTGGTGCATAAACAATGAATTCTGGAAGACTGAAAAGAAAAAAAAATAAATAAAAATATTTAAAACTCCATATGGTCATCTCAAAAATCATCTGAAAAAGTACATCATCCATTCATGTTAAAAACTCTTAACAAAGTAGGTTTAGAGGGAATATACCTCCAACATAGGTTTTATATGAAAAACTAACAGCTAACATCATACTCAATGGTGAAAAACTGAGAGCTTTCCCTTTAATGTCAGGAACAAGACAAGGATATCCACTCTCACTACTTTTATTCAGTAAAGTACTAGAAGTCCTACCTGCCGCAATCAGACAAGAAAAAGAAATACATGGCATCTAAATTAGTAAGGAAAAAGTAAACATCACTCTTTGCAGATGACATGATATATATAGAAAACCCTAAAGACTCCACCAAAAAACTACTAGAAGTGATAAATGAATTCAGTAAAATTATAGATACAAATTCAATATACAGAAATCTGTTGCATTTCCATATAGCAATAAAGAAGTAGCAGAAAGAAAAATTAAGAAAACAAGCCCATTTATAATGGCACCAAAAATAATAAAATACCATAATCAAAGAGGTTAAAGACCTCTACTCTGAAAACTATAAAACACTAATAAAAGAAATTGAAGATGACACAATGGAACAAATGGAAAGATATTCCATGCTCACGGATTAGAAAAACCAATATTGTCAAAATGTCCATACTACAAAAAGCAATCTACAGATTTGACACAGACAATCTCTATCAAAATACCAAAATGTTCACAGACCTACAACAAATAATCCTATAATTTGTATAGCATCCCAAAAGACCCCAAATACCCAAAGGAATCCTGGGAAAGAAGAACAAAGCTGACGTATCACAATCCCAGATTTCAAGATATACTACATAGTGGTAGTAATCAAAAGTAAAGTATGGTGTGGCATAAAAATAGACAATTAGATCAATGGAACAGGATGGAGAGCCGAGAAACAAAACTTTGATTATATGGCCAATTAATTTGTGACAAAGGACGTAAGAACATACAATGGGGAAAAGACAGTCTCGTCAACAAATAATGCTGGGAAAACTGCACAGCTGTATACAGAAGTATGAAACTGGACCACTTTACTATCCATACAGGAAAATAAACTGAAAATGGATTAAAGGCCTAAATATGAGACTTGAAACCATAAAACTTTTACAAGAAATCATAGTAATTTCTTTGCTTTCAGCCACAGAAACATTTTTCTAGATATGTGTCTTTAGGCCATGAAACAAAAGCAAAATTAAACTACTGGGACTACATCAAAATGAAAAGCTTTTGCATACTGAAGGAAATCATCAATAAAATGACAAGGCAACCTACTGAATGGGAGAAGATATTTGCAAATGATATATCTGATAAGGGGTTAATACTCAAAATATATAGAAGACTTATAGATACAATAACAAAAAAAACAAATAATCTGACGTAAAAATGGGCAGAGGACCAGGGAATAGAATTTTTCCAAAGAAGATACACAGACGATCAACAGACATGTGAAAAGATGCTAAACATCACTAATCATCAGGGAAATGCAAATCAAAATCACAATGCGGGAGGAGGAGTCAAGATGGCGGAGAAGTAGCAGGCTGAGATGACATCAGGCAGCAGATCAGCTGGATAGCCTATCAG
This sequence comes from Taxidea taxus jeffersonii, assembly GCA_003697995.1. Taxonomy (NCBI): domain Eukaryota; kingdom Metazoa; phylum Chordata; class Mammalia; order Carnivora; family Mustelidae; genus Taxidea; species Taxidea taxus. The sequence continues at coordinate 112,441 of RCUC01160973.1, forward strand.
ACCATTCCGAACACCTACGAATTCAACAGGAGATTGAAGAGAAGAAAAACAACAATTCTAGAAACAGAAAATCGACCACTTTCTAAAAGGTAGGACCAGTAGAGACGTGAATCTAACGCGACGGGAAGATAGACCCCGGGGGGAGGGGCCGGCTCCCGGCAAGCGGCAGAACAACGGAGCACAAAATCAGGACTTTTAAAAGTCTGCTCCACTGGGGACATCACTCCAGAGGCTAGACTGTGGTGAAGACCTCACGGGGACAGCGTGGACTCAGGTCCCACAGGGTCTAGGAAGGATCGGGGGTGTCTGAGTGTCGCACAGCTCACAGGTATTAGAGTGGGGAAGCCGGCTGCGGAGACAGAGCTGAGAAGTGAGCTCTCAACTCGGGGTTTCCCAGAGCCGTGGTCTGTGACACGGGCGGGTGCTCTGTGCGAGGGGTCCCCACAAGATCCGGGGAGACTCTGACCTAGGAGAGCTCAGGGATCTACGGGGTTCGGAGACTCCAGGTGGGACTCTGCCAGAGACAGAGACGCTTGGTCACAGGCTGGGTGACCTCGGAGCACAGCCAGAGCCAGTGAGACGGGACTGATTACGCACAATTTTCTCGAAGCGCAGCCGGAAGTTGGGGAGACGGGAGTGATTAAACGCTTTTCTCTGACGGCGCACTAAAGACTGGGGCCCCTAGCTCTAGGCTCCTCTGAACCGGAGATTGGGAGGCCGCCATTGTCATTCCTGTTCTCCGGAACTCTACGGAAAGCGTTCAGGGAACAAAAGCTCCCGAAAGTGAACCTGAGAGGATTACTTAGCCCGGCCCCTGGTAAGGGCGGTGCAACTCCGCCTGGGGCAGAGACACTTGAAAATCACTACAACAGGCCCCTCCCCCAGAAGATCAACAAGAAATCCAGCCAAGACCAAGATCACTTAACAAGGAGAACAGCGGATTCTTATCTGAACAAAGTGACAAGGCGGAAAAACTCACCACAAAAAAAAAGAACAGGAGGCAGGACTGAAGGCTAGGGACCTAATCAATACAGACATTGGTAATATGTCAGATCTGGAATTCAGGATGATGATTCTCAAGGTTCTAGCCGGGCTCGAAAAAGGCATGGAAGATATTAGAGAAACCCTGTCAGGAGAAATAAAAGCCCTTTCTGGAGAAATAAAAGAACTAAAGTCTAATCAAGTTGAAATTAAAAAAGCTATTAATGAGGTGCAATCAAAAATGGAGTCTCTTACTGCTAGGATAAATGAGGCAGAAAAAAGAATTAGTGATATAGAAGACCAAATGACAGAGAATAAAGAAGCTGAGCAAAAGAGAGACAAACAACTACTGGACCACGAGGGGAGAATTCGAGAGATAAGTGGTACCATAAGACGAAACAACATTAGAATAATTGGGATTCCAGAAGAAGAAGAAAGAGAAAGAGGAGCAGAAGGTATACTGGAGAGGATTATTGTAGAGAATTTCCCTAATATAGCAAGGGGAACAAGCATCAAAATCCAGGAGGTGCAGAGAACACCCCTCAAAATCAATAGGAATCGGTCCACACCCCGCCATCTAATAGTAAAATTTACAAGTCTTAGCGACAAAGAGAAAATCCTGAAAGCAGCACGGGACAAGAAGTCTGTAACATACAATGGTAAAAATATTAGATTGGCAGCAGACTTATCCACAGAGACCTGGCAGGCCAGAAAGAACTGGCATGATATATTCAGAGTACTAAACGAGAAAAACATGCAGCCAAGAATACTTTATCCAGCTAGGTTATCATTGAAAATAGAAGGAGAGATAAAAATCTTCCAGGAGAAACAAAAACTGAAAGAAATTGTAAACACCAAACCAGCTCTACAGGAAATACTGAAAGGGGTCCTCTAAGCAAAGAGAGACCTTAAAAGTATTATCAGAAAGGAACAGAAACAATATACAGTAACAATCACCTTACAGGCAATACAATGGCACTAAATTCATATCTCTCAATAGTTACCCTGAACGTAAATGGGCTAAATGCCCCAATCAAAAGACAGAGGGCTTCAGAATGGATAAAAAAACAAAACCTGTCCATATGCTGCCTACAAGAGACTCATTTTAGACCTGAAGACACCTCCAGATTGAAAGTGAGGGGGTGGAAACCAATTTACCATGCTAATGGACATCAGAAGAAAGCTGGGGTGGCAATCCTTATGTCAGATCAATTAGATTTTAAGCCAAAGACTATAATAAGAGATGAGGAAGGACACTATATCATACTCAAAGGGTCTGTCCAGCAATAAGATCTAACAATTTTAAATATCTATGCCCCTAACATGGGAGCAGCCAACTATATAAACCAATTAATAACAAAATCAAAGAAACACATTGACAAGAGTTCAATAATAGTAAGAGACTTTAACACACCCCTCACTGAAATGGAAAGATCATCCAAGAAAAAGATCAACAAGGAAATAAAGGTCTTAAGTGACACACTGGACCAGATGGACATCACAGATATACTCAGAACATTCCATCCCAAAGCAACAGAATACACGTTCTTCTCTAGTGCCCATGGAACATTCTCCAGAATAGATCA
>ML109592.1:5676-45160 GCA_003697995.1 Taxidea taxus jeffersonii
GGTGACGATGGTGACGATGATGACGATGATGGTGACGATGGTGATGATGGTGACGATGGTGATGATGGTGATGTTGATAGTGATGGCAATCATGATATTGGTGACGGTGGTGACAATGGTGGTGGTGATGGTGGTGACGGTGGTGATGATGTTGTTACAATTTACTGAACGTACCTTGGGCCAAGTAGCAAATATGCTAAGTGCCTTCTTTTAATCTTTTCCTCGAAGATTTTATTTATTTATTTATTTGTTTGTTTGTTTGTTTGAGGGGGACAGGGAGGGAGGGTGAGCATGAGCAGGGGGGCAGCAGAGGAAGAGGGAGAAGCACACGTCCCGCTGAGCAGGGAGCCTGACATGGGGATCGATCCTAGGACCCTGAGATCATGACCTGAGCTGAAGGCAGAGGCCCAACCCACTGAGCCCCCCAGGAGCCCCGTCTTTTAATCTCTAAAACAATGATGAGGTAGGTATTATTAGACCCATTTTCCAGAAGAGAAAATCAAGACGGGACTTCAACCACCTGCCAAAGCCCCAGAACTAGCAACAGGACCCCTGGCCCATCTGCCCCAAAGCCCGTGCTCATACCACCACCCCTGCCCTGCTGCATGGAAAGAGGCCAGGACGTGGCCCGGAAGACGGAGAGAAACAGCCCCATCGTGCGCTCCTGGGAAGCGCAGACAGCTGCAAGGCGGCCCTCTGGCGGTGCCCTCCCGCTGCCCCTGCCTCCCAGACTTCTGTGTGAGGAAGCCGCATCCCTAGGGTCCCCTGGCTCCTCATCTGCCAACCCCCAGGGGACCGTTTTACCCAGAGACCCCACCCCGTCCCCACTCCAGGTGTGCTCGGCTCCTTTTTTGTTAAACCGAGGTGCGCTCGGCCCGTAACACCGTGTAAGTTCTGGATGCGCGGAGTTGCCCCGTGGTGTCGGCTAACACCCCATCACGCCCCGTCACCACTATGCTCCTGCGAGGAGAACAATGAAGATCTGGTCTCTTAGCAACTTCGAAGCTTCTGACCAGGGTGGACGACGATCACCGCGTGGCGCGTCCGATCTCCGGGACCCGCTTGTCTGCCAGCCACACGCTTGTGCCCTTAAGCAACGCCCGCTCCGCTTTCAGAGGCTGCTGCTCCGGGACCCACGTCCTGCCGTCAGCCCCCTGGGAGGGAGCCGTGGTGCTCAGAGCCGCCCTGTGGGGCACAGCGGCTTTCACCTTCTCCCACGCCGCGGGCCGGCTCTCTCCTCCCCTTTCCACGTCCTTGTCTGTCCGGTGTCTCTGAAGAGGCCCGGGAAGGCTCCAGGGCTCTGGGGTCCAGCGGCCCCACCCTTCACGAAGCTCCGCGGTGTGGGAGTCCGGGAGCAGAGCCCGGCTCTCCGCTCTCCCACCGCACCCTCCCCACGCCCCACCGTGCCTGTGACCCCATGAAGGGGGTCCTGCTGGTTGGACACGGGGAAGGGTCCCGCAGGGAGGGCAGGCTGCCGCTGGGAGGGGCTGGGGGGGCTGGGGGTCTGCGTGAAGGGGTGATGGCACGGTCCGCAGAACGGAGCATCCCCTCGAAGCCTCCTTTCACCTCCAGAACCGAGGACCGCACACCCAGAACCCAGTTCGAAAAGCAAAGAAGCGAGCGAGATCCCCACCCCGAGGGGCTGCCCCTTCCCTAGCAGCCGGTTCGGAGCCCGCCTGGCCCCAGAGCCAGCACCCGGGGCGAGGGCAAGCACCCCACCCCGCTGCACTCGCGTGCGAGGGTGACGGTATTCATTTGAGAACAAGCAGGCAGGGGAGGCGCAGAGACAGAGGGAGAGGGAGAATCTTAAGCAGACACTGTGCTCTGCATGGAGCCTGACATGGGACTCGATCCCACGACTTCAAGATTGTGACCTGAGGCCAAATCAGGAGTCCCTGGGCCACCCAGGCCCCTTACACGGATGACTTTAGAAGGAACATCCACCCGAATTCCCCCAAACACAAACCTCGCGTGTTGGTAGGACACACACCTGGTTGAGGGCCGGGGGTGAGTGACTGGAAAGCCCCTGACACAGACATCCCAGAACAGAACCGCAGAGCCCCAGGGGCAGCGGGAGACGGCAGGCAAGGCTGGCCACCGGCTGAGCTGTGAGAACCGGGAAGCCAGGCCTGAGGGCCCCATGCTCTGTGTGGCACCACGAGGGGCTCGGTGGCCGAGGCCTCCCTGGACACATGCTCCCGGCAGCTCCTCCGTGGAGAGTGGGGCCCCGCCCCCGTCCTCGGGAGCCTGCGCTCAGCCTGCACCTTCCCATGGCCGGTAGAAGACCCAGGGTGACAGTGTCATCCCTACGCCGAGACTGCACAGACCCGCAAGCCCATTACCCTCTCCCGGTCCTCACCCGGACTGAGGGAACATTGCCGCGCCGGTGGCGGGAGGAAGAGAGAGCCCAGGGAGTGGACACAGAGACACTGGACCCGCTGACCCGAAGGGACACCAGGCATGGGACAAGTCCAGCCAGGCCCCGCAACACCACCAGACGGAGCCCAGTGCGACAGCTCACCCACGGGAACAGCTAACTGACCGGGCTGCTCCGGTTTGGTCTTGTGCAGCTTGTTACGCAGCAGTAGCTGTCACGACGGTTCCCTGGGGATCCATTCTGGGACCTGTGAAAGCTGATCTGGAAAGAGGACACAAGGAAACGTGCGGAACCTGAGCCGCCCCGCTGTCCAAACCCCCCAACGGGGGGGCTGGATACTCAGGCCCGTGCCTGCCTCGAGGGAGGCGTGCAACCTTGACCCACACACTTCTCAAGCCCTCGGCGACCGTGACTCGCCGCAACCAGAGCTGCCGTTTCCTGGGCCCTGATGTGTGCAGGACTGTCGCGGAACCCCGTAACTGTTGTGGAAGGGACGTCTGCGGGGGAGACCGGGATGGCTGGCTCAGTTCTAAGCCTGAATCACGGCCACCGCGAGATTCCCCCCAGAACACGGAGACAGCGTATCCCAGGGCCCCACATGACCCCAGGCTGGGGCAGGGCTCCGCAGGTGACACTTTTGTCCTTGTCGCTCAGTGGCCTGACCCGCCACGACTCCCAGAGGATACAGCCCCTCAGGAAGGGGAAGCAGACACGAAGCCACACGGAGCCTCACCGTGAGGTCCAACAGCCCCGGGCAGAAGGAAAGCCCTCGGCCCCACGTCAGAGACAAGGCTGTTCCACGCTGCCGAGACGGGGGTCAGCTGTGCCCCACAGGCCAGTCCATCCTGCTGGCTTCACGGGGGATGTTGGGGAAGCCTGTCCCTCTCCACCCCACATCTTCGGAAGCATCAGTAGCCACGATGCCTGCTGTGTCTTCCCACAGACCCCCTCATCTCGCCCACCTTCCCTTCCCCAGCAGAACATTTCCCGAAGACGAGGCTCTGCCCCCCAAAGCCAGGCCAGCCCGGAATGCAGCAAGTGCTCCATGGATCGATCCCAGGTGAATGAATAAATGAACGGGTCAAGCCGTGAACGCAGGCTCCAGGCTGCCTTGGGCCGACCACACCATTCACAGTGACCGACACACACGTCCCCTGGCGGGCCGAGCACTGCATGTACTGAGCACACACAGAGCCTTGTGCACACAGGCTTGGGACACACGCAGAAGCCCAGGCTTGGCGCCAGGGGGACCCACAGGGCAGGGCTGCTCCCTGGGAAAGCCGGGCTGCAGCCACTCACGGCACTGAGCTCCGGAGGAGGGCTGGTCGCTGTCCTAAGTGTGTTTCCCACCCAGGGGGAACGTGCACACACGTGTACACACGCACACACATATGCATGCATGTAGACGTGCACACAGTGACTCACACAGGCATCACCACGCACGACCACGCACACACGTGCAGACAGGTGGAGTGCACAAGTGTACATGGGCGTGTGCACACACTTGGGATCCCAGGCCCCCCAGATAGTGCCCCTGTGGACGGGAAGGCCTTCCCGCCAACTGCTGCACGTGCTGGTGGCCTGTGAGTGTCCTTCCTTCGGCCCCTGCTTTGTCGCTCCAGACGCGGACCTGTGGCGGCTTCGCTGAGCGGTCGTCAGCTCGGATCTGGACGAGCTGGGGCTCAGGAGGCTGCGGGGGATGGCTTCCTCTCCTGCAGACAGGCCTCCCTCCTTCTGGTTTTCAACATACAGCAACGGGCGTCTCGGGGACCGGCAGAACTTGTCTGGGCGAGGCTGCTGGGGCTGAGGACGAGCCCTCAGGAATGCTGTCCCGCCCACGGCACAGACTCCGGGGCGGTGGGTTCTCCGTGCTTACGCTGGCCGGGACACGGGGTCCTAGGACAAGAGAAAGCCCAGGAAGATCATGGAAGTCAGACCCGCTCTACCTCCGTGGCGGGTGAGGGCCCAGGTGAGCCCAGGATGGCCAAGCCCAGCCCCCGGACCTCCTGCCGTGCCCCCTCCAAATCCACCACCAGTGACCTGCGGAGTTCTGTCTGTCCCCCAACAGCCCTGCGACTCAGCACCGGGCTTCCCACACGTCAGATGAAGAGGTTGGCTCTGAAGCAGCCCCCAGCGTCAGGCACGGGCGCCCAGGCTGGCGGGTTTCAGGGACGCCTGCCCAGGAGGGTCAGTGTCGCGGTGACATTCCCTGGCATGTGCCAGAGTCCCTGTGTGGGCGCCGTGGGGAGGGCCCCCTCTTCCGGGCAGGGTTGCGACCTTACCTGGGCTTGGGGTCCCAGGTAGACAGGGAGGCGGCGGCTTCTGGGGCAGAACCGGCCTGCAGGAGTAGTGACCGGATGCGGGAAATCCGCCCATGGGGGGTGGTGCTGAGAGTGTGGGGGAGGGGCCCTGGACGGGGCTGGGTCCTGGCCGGCTGGCGCCAGAGCGCTGGTGGAAGGACAGCTGGGGGGAGGGACTGCCCTCCCCACCTGCCGGCGCTGCCAGGGTGGGGGCTCCAGAGTCGCCCCAGCTGGCCACAGACCAGGGGCAGACGCGAGTGAACGGAGTGCAGCTGACTCCCGCAGCCCGGGCAGCCCGCTGGGGAAGGCCACCCCACCTGGCCATCCCTCCAGGGCTGAGGGAAAAGTGGGTCTGGGCGCCCTGCATTCCAGTCTCCCCACCCTCCCAGCTCTCCCCTGACCCGTGGTGCCTCCGTTATCTAGCTCTGTGAAACGGGTCCATCAGACGAGCTTCTTGGAGATGTGCGACCTTGAAGTCCTGCATCCAAGCTCTGGGCTCACGCCTTACTTACCTGCTGCTGTCCTGTGGGCTCGGCCCTTCTCCTGTCCTGCCCCCGACCTGCCCCAGGCAGGAGCACAGCTCAGATGTCCAGAGGCCTGGTGGCCCACCCTCCCGGACTCCCAAGTCTGCCCCTGCCCCATCAGGCACCCCTGGGCCCCAAGCCTGCCTTCACCTGCTCTGGGCCAGGCACCTTGACCTCCAGGCAGGCTGCAGAGACCCTGGCCCCCTGCCCGCCTGTGGAAGCAGCAGGGGCCCCACTCTGCCCGTAGCAAAGCACTCAGCTCCGGCCAGGACTGGAGGGAGTTCGCACCGGGGTCCTGCCGGGCAGAGGCCCTTTCCCCTCCAGCCTAGGCACCACCACACTGCCCTCTCCCCAGAGGGCAGGCCTCTGGGCCGAACGCCTCCACCCAGGCCCACCCACCCCACAGCCGGAGAAGTCCCGCCCACAGGCCGCTGGAGCCCCGGCCACCGTCAGCTCACACCACGAAAAAGAACACGTGGGTTGAAGGACATCTGACGGGATCTGAAAACGATGGGACTCAACCAGCTCTGCTTCTGAGTGGTCATTTCGGACTCCATTTCCGCATCTTCGGCTGTTCCCCGCGTGAGCGCCGATCAAGTATCAAGAGGGACCATCACGCCCATTTCTGGGCCGGAGATATGAGACCAGTGGGCACAGAGCCGCCCGTGCCCGCCCTGCAGTTTCAGGAGTCCGGCCCGAGTCAGGGACAGCTCGGACACAGATCCGCTCTGAGAAACAGCTATAGGTCATTGGGAAGGTCAATCACGGGGGAGGAGGGCCAGACCAGCCAGAGCAGGGGACCCTCGTGGGCCTCAATGGTCAGAACGAGCAGTCAGGGATGCCAACCCGACAGCTGGGAAGGGTCATCAGCCTCGGCCCCGGGCACCTCGGGTCACTCATGCTGGGCAGGAAAGTTCAGCTCACCCTTGAAGGAGGAGGCAGTATCCTTTGTCTGGCCTTGAGAAACATCCAGAAGGCAGGAATGCCCTCCCTTACACCTCCTACATGTGGCCATCCTTCCTGCTCACCCCCATGTCCTCAAGTCATCCTCCCCAAATCAACACACCCCTCAAGGACTTTCTGTCCCCAAACCACCGTTCTCTTCTCTCTCTCCCACCCAGAAAATGTTCCATTCCCTCAGACCCATCGCACCCAGCAAAGCGTTAGGAAAGATCAGCGGGCTTCTTTTCTTTTTTTTTATTAAGATTTTTATTCATTTATTTGACAGTGAGAGAGAGAACACAAGCAGGGGGAGCGGGAGAGAGAGAAGCAGGCTCCCCCTGAACGGGGAGCCCGATGTGGGGCTCGATCCCAGGACCCCAGGATCATGACCGGAGCTGAAGGCAGTCGCTTAACAACTGAGCCACCCAGGCGCCCCAACGGGCTCCTTTTCTAATTCATACTCAAGAGTGAATGGTTGTTGGGGCCTGCCAGAACTTGACAACCTAAATGCCCCTTTAGGTAGAGAATCGAAATAAAGCCAAACACATGGGCCTGCCCGCATGTTAGAATAACCTGAGGGTTTTTACAATATGCCTGTGGAGGCCCAGAGGAGAGGCCGGGAGCTGTTCTTTCTGTAGTAATGCCCACGGCTTGCTGAACTTCACGTGCGGACGACTACACCGTCTCCACAATACCTACGGAGCACATACTCAGGCCAGGCTCTGTCTGAAGCCCTGGAGGAGACAGCGGTAGAGAAGACAGACCCAACCCCTGCCCTCACGGGCCTCATGGCGTGGGAAGGCCTGATAGGCAGCCACTGTGTGCTGAGAAGTCCCTTGGGAGGGGTGCTAGGAAGGCCCCTCAGGCAAGGGGGCTGGGGGCTGGGCAGGAGGGAGCGAGCTATGCACAAGAACACTGCAGCCAAGGGAACAGCATGCGCAAGGGTCCTGGGGCAGAATGTGGATGATCTGAGCTACAGGCAGGGGAGACGTACAGGGGCTTGTAGGCCTGAGAACCAGCTTTCTTTCTCCTTGGAATCAGGCGGGCATCGGAAGATGCTGGGCCCGTTCAGTTGAGCAGGACTGGGTAGCTTGAACACACTGACGGTGCTGGCCATGTTCCGGAAACACCTTCAGGCACCTCTGCTGGATCTGTCCTGGCCAGTGTTCTGACAGTGAGATGACAGAGGACGAGTCTGGAGAGAAATCGTTCCCTCCCGGCCTGAAGTGAGGGCTCAAGTGTCCACAGCATGTGTCCGGCGTGGACCGTGAGGGACCCTTCTTGGCTGCTGGGGAGCCGCTCCAGCTGCTGGCTAGAGACAGGCAACGGGAGGGCCCCGGTGAAGGAGGCCCCAAGAGGCCAGTGTCTGTGCCCATTTGACAGATTTGGAGATTGAGGCAAGAAGCCCGAAGCTCCAAGCTGGGACTTGGCCCAGAAAGCAAGGCCCCGGCTCTCCCACTCCCCTGCGTCCTCACTACAGGCCCCAGGCCCTGCTCACAGCCCCCACCTCTCGTCCCCAAAGGGCCAACAGCACAGACTGACCCAGCTACAAACCGCCCTGGTCCCCTGGCTGACAGGCCCGAGAGGTGGAGCTCCCGCGAGACCTTCGGGAGGGTGGAGGTGGGGCTGATTCTCCCCCCATACTCCCCCCACCAGGCACACAGCTCGGGGCTGCGGCCTCCTCCCAGGAGGTCAGGGGAGGGAGGGGAAGTCCAGGCAGGAACTAGAGCTGCAGGGTGACCTCTGCCCTCCTGGGCCACCAGAGCTGATCCTTCCGTGAGCTTCCCTCTGCCCGGAATCCCCCGGGACCAAGTGCCGAGTGACGGCCCAGCCCCGAGGCCCTTTCTTCACCAGGGCTCTCCAAGCCCCCACCCGCCACCCCCGCTGTGGGGGGCCTTGGGGACGTCTCTCCAAGCCCAGGGCTGAGCCATCCGGCCGTCCCAGGTTCTGAGGAGGAAAGACCCAGCCGAAGGAACCCCAGGAGCTTGGCAGGGGCATAAAGGGCTCCCCTCCAGCCCCCGCACGCATGCACACACGTACACACACACGCACACACACTGGGTCTCAGCAGCCCAGCGCAGCCTAGAAAGTTCCCCAGCCTCTCCCAACCTCAACCAGTGTCCGCAGGGTCGGGCTGGGGAGAGGACCGGCCTCCAGGGCTCGGACTGGAAGAGCATCTGCGCGGGGGGCCAAGCCCGCCGCTGGCCGGCCCAGAAGCCCGGCCTCGGCATCCTCTCTTCCGGCCCCGCTTCTGCAAGGATCCACGCTGTGGGGCGGCGGCTTCGGGCCCCACAGCGGGCGTGCAGGAGCTCCCCCACCCCCCGGGCTGCTCCACAGACCCCCTCATCCTCACCCCCACGGCCTGGTCTCAGAAGGCAGAGGCCCGGAGTGTTTGGGGGCCGGAGGGGCCGGAGTGCCGAGGACTTCACGGAGGTCCCCTTCCCGCCCCAGCAGCGTCGTGTCCCTGGGAGCTGGCTGGGGAGGTGGGTCGCCGCCCCCCACCTGCTGGGTCAGAACCGGGCTTATAGACGATGCCCAGCGGCCGGCACGTTCTCCTGGAGAACCGCTGTCCAGAAAGCTGTCCGCGCGGGGGGTGGAGCCGCTCAGACCCCGGAGTGCGAGCTCGGGGCAGCGAAGGCGAGGACGCCATCCGCCCACAGGGCCGAGAAGCCGCCGAGCGCGCACAGCACACCGTGGCACCAGGCCGTGGCACACCGCGGCCACCTGCAGGCCCACGGGCTCCGCACCCCGGGCTTCCGTGGGAGCGGCTCCCAGACGGGGCGGGAGGAGGGCAGATCCCCCCCAGCTGTGGCCGCGGGACCCCGAGACAGGAAGCAGGAAGTAGCCGTGTGGTCGCGTGGACACGGTGGCCACGAGGCTGCCCCAATCCACTCACACCCACGCTTCCCTCCCCGACCCGTCCCTGCTGACCTGCAGGTGGAAGGTGTCTCCAAAAGCCACCGGACCAGCTCTCCGCGGGACCCTCAGCCATGCAGGCAGCCCAGCTCTGGGCACGGACCGGCGGCTCCTCGGTCTCCGACTCCTGCAGGGGGGTGAGCTTACGGGTTTGCCCTAAATCACATCAGTTAGTGAGCGGAGAGAAAGGGACATGAGGGGGCCTGGCATGGTGGTGGGGGCCAGGCGAGCTCGGGAAGAGGAGCCCTCCATGCCCCGCGGGGCGCTCGACAGGAAGGCACTCAGGTCGCTGGCACTGTGGCTCGGCGCCCCCAGCACCCCCACATTCAGCGTGCGGGAGAGATGCTGCCACAGCCACATGGAGACCCACTGGGGTGCGCCTCCCCCCGCCCCCGGCTCCCACCTTGCCACGCAGACCCCTGCACCAGGCAGGGCGCAGCCAGGGGAGAAGGAGAAAGAGGTGCCCTGGCGGGTGGGGCCAGGCAGGAGAATGGGATGTGGGCAGGTGCGACCCCTTGCCCAAAGAGGGGCTGTGGGCACTCCATTTCCCATGCTTCCCACTTTGGAAGGCAGAGCCAGCACTGCTGCCCTCCAGGGCCCCCCAGCATCACAGCCACGTCCAGGGCTGGGCTCCAGGAGCTGGGCTGCAAGGGGCCCAGGCCAAAGGCAGGCTCGGCCTCCCCCGCGTTCTGTCACACAGCGAGGTGGGGGCCTGGGGCCAGGAGAGAAGGTTCCGTGCTGTCCTGCCGCGTGTCGTGAGCCGTCGGCCGGCTCCATCCACAGATCCACACCCACAACACAGCCCTCACCCCGCCCACCCTCTGTAACACCCAAGTCCTCACAACAGGGGAGAAAGCCTGGCAGGTGCCGGCTTCTGTAACCCTCCCCCGCCTTCCCTAACTGCAGACCCCACAGACACACACGGACACGCGGAAACCACCCACCAGCCCCGCTGCCTTCCCCTCCGTGGTCTCCCAAAGGGTAGCAGCACCCCCATGACCCACATCCCGGCTCCAGTGTCCTCTCTGGGCTGACAAGGGCCGCGGGTGAAGACATTTCAGGAAGCTGGCTGGGTGCACCCACCCCAGGGTTAGTGGGGACCCAGAGGCCCTTTGGCCTGCCCTGGCCTCCCCACACCTTCCCCACCCCGGTGCCCTGGGCCAGCCTTGGGGTCCAGGCGCCCTGAGTGAGGACCTTGCTGGGGGCAGGCTGGGGGCTGGAACCCGTGGCCGAGTGGCCTGTACAGACAGGAGACGAGACTCGGGAGCCCCTTGGTGGCAGTGTCCGGGCCAGGTCAGCGTCTGTGCATAGGTGAATCATTCACAGACGCCAGACAGCGGGTCATCCGTGGGCGGGCCAGCATGGGTTACCATAGAAACATCCAAAACAGAAACACAGGCTGCGAGCACTAGAATGCGGGCTTGGCCCTGGGCGCGCCAGAAACGGGCAACCCCGGCCTCAAACGGCCCCGAGAGACGCATCCAGATTCCAAACCCCAGACCCTGCGATGTGACCTTATTTGGAGAAAGAGTCCTTGCAGACGTAATGCAGGTGAGGGTTAAGATGACGTCATCCTGGACCATCCGGCGCGGGCGTCCCTACGGGAAGAGACACATGCGGGCGGAGACGGCCATGTGACAGCAGTGGCTGGGACCCTGGGGCCCCGCCACTCCCCGGCGACGGCCACGTGGGAGCTGGAGAAGCAGAAGCAGCCCCCCCCCGGGAGCCTTCAGAGGAGCACACCCTGCCCGCACCGGGGTCTCCTGAATACACTGCGGTCTTCGGCCGTGGAAGCCCCGGGCAGCCGTGGCCACGAGACATGGCGGCCGGTCCCAGGACACACGTTCGACCGTGGCCGCGGCACAGTGAAGAGAGCGAGGACCAGACTCAGGAGGAGACCGCTGGGATTCCCATCCCGGGCCCCCCCAGAGGCCACGCGTCCTCAGACGGCTCGCTGAACTCGGGTTTTCACGGCAGAGGCCGAAGCAGCCCCCGGTAGGTCCCCATGAGAGAGGCAGGCGTGCACCCGGCACAGCCCCGCAGAGACCCCCGCAGCTCCCCGTTCTCAGCACCAGAATGAAATCAGCCTCCGGGGACGGCACTCGCTGGCACTCTCAGCATCTGAGAGCCGCTGCGGCCGGCGTGGGGGCCTCCGAGTTCTCACAGTACCTAAGTGGCAGTGGGGGTGACCTGTCACCCACCTCGGTCCTCCAGGTCTGATTGGTCTCCCCTCGAGGCTGCCCCGTGCACCCCAATAGTTAGGGACCAGCAAACCCACCCTTCAGTGTGTACCAGGCTCTGGGGAGGCCCAGGCTGCCCACGGACGCTGCGCTTTGAGCCAGATTCATTTTTTTTTATTGATTTCTCGCTCCCGGTGCGGGGAAAGGCGCAGCGCTCCCAGACTCCGGGGAGCTGACAGCTCCGCAGGAGAGCGAGCCGCCCCTGCTCCTCGCAGCCCCTCCTTCCTGGCGACCTTGGGGTGCCCTTGAGCACCCCGCCCCAGCCTCTCTCCTGCCAATCTCTGGCATCCGAAGGCAGGCAGGTGCTTCCAGCAGCACAAAGACCGTCAGGTCCCAAACCTCCTTGACAGAAAGACTCTGCCGGCCGACGAGGGGGAGAAGCCTCAAGGTGGAGCCGCGGGTAGGAAGTGTCTTTGTGCGAGTCTTTCAGGTTGAAGTACGAATCAGAGGCAGAGGGAAGCCGGGGAGATGAGAGGCGGGAAACAAAGCCGGGAGGTTGCCCGTGGCCGCGGCAGGCGTGTGCACGCGCGCGTGGACGCTGTGCACGTGGGCCTCGTACGCCGGTGCACACCCGTGCGTGCAGAGTGCACCTGTGTGTGCTGTGTGTGCACGTGGGACAGTGTTGCGTGCGTGTCTGCTCCGTCCGTCCTCACCGCCGCAGCCTGAACGCGGGTGCGGGAGCCGCCCGCCTCCCCAGCCCCTGCAGCACCCCGGGGTGCTTGGGTCTCCAGCCTGGGGGTCCCCCCGGCGGGAAGCTGGCCCTGCCGGGCGCCACAGGGGAGCGGCGTCTCCGGCCCGGCCACCCGACTTGGCCCCCAAGCTGAGAGGGGCCCCCTGTGCACGCTCACTCCGTCCCTGAAGGCCAAGGTGGGCGCGGGCTGGCCCCCACGTGAGCTGTGGAGAAGGCGCCGCTGCCCAGAGCAAGTGACCTCGCCCCTCGGCTCCCTCTGCAGCCGGGGTCCCATCGCTGTGCTTGCGCCTCGTTGCACTCCCGGGCAGTCACAGGCAGCATCTGGCCAGCGAGATCTGTGACCCCATGGCCTGGTCCCCCGTGTTGGGTGTCAGTGACCCCATGACCCGGTCCCCCGTGTCAGGCTCAGGGCTGCCCACCAGGGCCACCTCCCCCACTGAGGCCATTCTAAGAGCGGCCGCCAGAGCCCAGGAGGTGGAGGCTGGGGAGGGCTGAGGCTTTGTGTCATTCTGCGGGGAGGTGACCCGGCCAGAGCCTCAGGGGACCCGTGGCCCAGCGCTGACCTGCCAGCCGGCCGGAACTATGCCTTTTTCCCAAACGTACAAACAAGCCAACGAAACGGAAACCCCCGATCACTGTGCGGCCTGCTGTGCCTCCCGTGCGGGACACTGAGGCCCTGGGGTCGGGATGGGGGCTCCCAAAGCTCCCAGTCACCCGGCCCAGGCCCTCTGCGGAGCTGTCTGCGGAGCTGTCTGCGGCTGGGCTGCGGCGGGGCTGGAAGCCTGAAGGTGACCTCTGGGACGCACGGTCTGGTGGCCACGGCCGGGCCTCTGCTGCCCTCTGGTGGTGTGTCTTGGAATTGCAGGAGGCCGTGGGGACGCCCGGATCGCAGGGAGGTCGGCCGTAATACTCAGAGAGCTTGATAATCTGCCCACAGCCACACAGCAGGCCGCCCCACAGAGCAGGACCGGCCTGGCTTCCTCTGTGCCTCGGGGCTGACAGGTGGGGGCGGCACTGGGATTCCCACTGTGCAGGGGTTCCCTGAGAACAGGGGAGGGGTGCTGGAGGGTCCTCACCATGGCCATGTCAGCCAACACCCGCAGACTCCCTGCAGGCACCATGCGGACCGCCGTCCTCCGTGGATCGGGGCCCAGCCTGCCCGAAGCCGGCCCAGCGGGAGGCCGCAGTGATGTCGGCTCTAGAGCCGAGAGCCCAGCCAGCCTCCCACCCCCCAAGGCGGCTCATGTGTGCTGAGTGGGGGCTGACAGCCAGCACAGGCTCCCTGACCGACACGGGGAGCCCCCGGGCCCCAGGGGCAGTGGAGTCGTCAGGGCAGCCCATGCAGGGAGGCTGTTCCAGAACAGGCCCCTCGACCAGGAGACCAGGGGGCAGCCGGGGGCCCGGGAGCGGCCAGGCCCCGGGCCTTCTGTGAGCACGTCTGCTTAACCCCAGGATCCCAGGGCCAACCCCAAGAGCACCTAGTAGCCTCAGTGCCCCGAAGTTCAGGCAGAGGCCGGATGGACAGCCGCAAAGGGAGTGACCACTGTGCCCTGTCAAGTAGGATGAGGCCACAGGGGGCCTCCTTGAGCCCTTGGTGCCCCAGAACAGGAGGGGGGCGGGCCTGGAGCCTGCCGTGCAGAGGGGACGTTTTCCGGCACTTCTCTTGGCTCCCCTGCCTGGACTGAGCTCTGGGAGGCCCCTGCTTATCCCCAAAGAGCGTGCGCCGGGATCCTGCGAGCCTGCCGCCCAGAGGCCCGGTCAAAGGCTGTCTTCGCAGGCCTGTATTTGGCTCTGCTTGCCGTAGTGACAGCCACAGGCTGGGCAGCAGGAAGAACATCCACAGACTCCCTCCCGGTCCTGGAGGCCCGGCGGCCGTGGTCCAGGCGTGGGCAGGACTGGTTCCTCCCGAGGCCTCTCTCCTGGCGTGAAGACCGCCGCTCTCTCCGCCGTGCCCTCGTGTGCTTGTCCCTGTGTGCCTGCCTGGCCTCATCTCCTCCTCTCCTGGGGACACCGGTCATTTGGGATCAGGGCCCACGCTAGTGACCTCGGGTGCCTCCGTCACCACATTAAAGTCCTGATCTCTAACTACAGTGACGCTCCGAGCTGCTGGGGCTGGGCCTTCGACACAGGAATTTGGGGGACACAGCTGAGCCCATTCCGAGCCCCACGCAAGAACTGCTGTGAACACAAGGCCACTAGCACCTGCCAGCCCAGTTCTGGCTGTGGCCGGGCAGGCCCACGCTCTGCCAGCCACACAGTCACCCGCCACACTGGGCAAAAGCTCGTCATCTTCGGAGGACAGCCAGTCTGGGGCAGAAGCAAGAGGAGGAGAGAGCTTCAGAGGCTCTGATTTTCCCAAATATCCAGCCCCTGCCCCGTCGTGAAGGGGCCATGCTTGCCCCCACCACAGAGCACCCCCACGTTTCTGACAAATGTGGATTAAATGACAAGACAGCATGGGGGCTGCTTCTTGTTGGAAGGAATGGGGCCAGTGGGCGGCGGTGGGGGGGTCTGGGGGCCTCCCAGGGCCTTCAGGGCCCTTCTTGAAGTGGACTCAAGCCCAGGGTGATAGTCAGTGTGTGCGTGTGTGTAAGCGCGTGTGTGCATGCTCGCACACCTGTGTGCACACCTACACAAGCTGCCTTCCACTCAACTTGGCGGCAGGGTCCCCCGTGTCCCTGACCTCCACTTCCCGGGAGAAGGTCCCCGACACAGCCCACCAGCAGCAGTGGCTGGCGGGCCCTGCCGTCTGCCCACCTTCCACGCCCAGAGATGCACGTGGCGCTCCCCTCCCCCTCCCACGGTCCTGATCGTGCAAGTGCGGGGCCCCTGGCCGAGCCGCTCCCCTGTGGAAGCTGTGGGCCGCTGGGCCTAGTCCCCTCCCCGCTGCCAGGAGGCTGAGCAGAAGAAGAAGGCCGTCCCCCCGGGTGGGGGAGGCAGCCCAGGACACTCAGCCCTGGTCACCAGAAGCCCCCCTAGGGGGTATCTGTTCTCAGGCACGTGAGCTGAAGCACCTCCCATGCAGGGAGGGAGACGTGTTCTGACCACGCTTGACTGCCCTTCCTCATCTCTCAGGGAGCAACAGACCCAGGGCCCTTCAAGGGCACCCCCAAGGGAGCCAGGACAGAAGCCGCCCAGAGGAGGCCAGGCCCTGCCCGGCACGCCGGTCCCACAGGCTGGAGAAGGGAGCCCTGACTCCCTCCCGTTTTCTCCATCCTCCCCTCCTCTCACCCCTTGGGGTTTCCACCCAATCCCTCTCCTTCCTACCAAGCAGGGGTGCAGGGAGGCGCGCAGAGTGGAAGGCAGGAAGTGAGTGGGGCACTGGGAGGCAGCTGCGGCCGAGCAGGACTGGGCAGACCCCGCCTCTGTGCCCCCGCGAGCCCCCCTACACCCCCCGCTCCGTTCCCACAGCCCCCACACTTCCCCAAGGGAGAGAGAACGGCCACCAGTCAGGGAAGAGGACGGCCACCAGTCAGCAGTTGCTTGTGTCACCTGCTCTTTATTGACTGCCACGGGCTGCATTGTGGGGGGTGCCCCGGTGCCCCGGGAGCAGAACTACAGAGGGGAAGGGTGGAGGGAAGGCGGTCTGGGAGGACAGGCTGCCGAGAGCCCAGGCACACTGGAGCCTCCGCCAGACGGACCTCAGGGCACCCGGGAGACGTGGGCAGGACACACGGCCGGGTCCTGATGGTGGGCGCCCACCAGCAAGGGTCAAGGTGCCCCTGGCCAGGCCCGGAGACCCAGAGGCGACCTGGAGCCTGCATCCTCGGGGAGCACGGGGCCGTTGTCTCAAGCAGCTGGCACGGCGATGGTTTCCACCAGCTGGCCCGTGCGGGGGGTCTGGGTCACCCTGAGGCCGCAGCACCCCAGGCCGAGGCCCCGAGCCCTCCAGGCTACCCTCTCAAACCCTCATTCCCTCAGAGAAGAGGAAAAGGAAATGAAAACAGGGAAAGCAAAGGGAGGCGACACCCCACTTTCTACGGTTCCCCCAATGGATGGGCCGTGGGGGCAGCCGCGGGGGCAGCCGAGGCCAAGGCCGAGCTTAGGACGAGGGTGCAGAGCTGGGCTTCTCCTCCCGCGACACAGGGATGGCTCTCTCGCTGTGGCCAGCGTCCATGCCAGACGGGACCTTGGGGCCGGAGAAGGTCAGCATGCCATCCGCGGACAGGGAGCAGGAGAGCGCCGACTGGTCCACGTTGGAAGGCAGACGGTAACGGCGGTGGAACTCTCGGGAAATGTAGCCGTGGTCGTCCTGGGCCGGGCGCGGGGAAGGGCACAGTCAGAGACAGCACCACCGGGGGCCGCCGACCTTGCATGGAGACGGCCCTCCTGTCCACCACGGGGTCCAGCCCCCGGAGCTGTCACGCAGAGGGATGGGAGGCCCAGAATGCCCCGTGGAAGGTTCCCGGCCTCTGGGCCTCTCTGCCGCCCAGCGCAGCAGGTCCAGGCCAGCCTGGGGCCAGTCACTGCCGTGGACTTGGCTCATCAGACTCATTTCACTCCAGATTTGCACGAGCCACTCTGTCCCACCTCGCACCGGGGTCGAATCTGGCATTTACCCGTGACCCACACCTGGCCCCCAGGCTCAGAGCATCGGCCCCTGGGCAGGACCTCTTCCTCCCGGCTCAGAGTGGTGTGGACCACAGCACCGCGCGGCCCCAGATGGGAGGGGCAGGAGACACAGAGGCAGGATCCCTTGGCTCCCCCCACGCGGCTTCCCCAACCGTGACCAGAACACCCGGCCTCCACCCTCTGCGAAGACAGCCTTCCCTGGACCAGCTGTGGGGCCAGGCAGGCCGTGACCTCCCTGAGGTCTCTGCCACCTGCCGGTCCAGCAGGGCAGTGAACACACGGGTGTCTGGGCCTTGGGCCGCGCCCTGCGCTCACGGCTCACCCGTCAGACGTAGGTTTCTGCACAAATCTGCGTGGGCTCAGAGCTCGCCCTGTCGGCACCTGTGGCCTCCTGGGATGCGCCCTGCTCGCACCCATCACCCGAGCAATTTGGAAGGAGCTGGGGCGGCCGGCAGGTGGGGGGACAGGGCCCCAAGGAGGCAGGTGCGAGGCGCCCCCCGGACTCACCTGCCTCTCGTTGTGTTTGCCGTGGATCTCCACGAAGTCCTCCAGCACCTTCACGGTGAGGTCCTCCGGAGAGAAGTGCTTCACGTCCAGGAAGATGACAAACTTGTCTCGGTCAGATCGGACCTAAAACCCAAACGCGGGTCGTGTGGGTCCGCCCGGGCCGAGGTTCCGGCAGGGCTGGCCAGAGCGGCCCGCGTGGAGGGGTCAGCATCCCGGGCTCCAGTGACCCCCGACTGCCTCGTCGGGGATGGACCGTGGCTGGTGAGGGTTAGCTGGTTATGGGTTAGGAGACCCGTTCCGGCTGGCAAGCTGGACCTAGCACTTTGAAGGAGGTCACAGCCCTCGGCTCCGCTAGGGTCAGCAGCAGCAGCCCGGGGCCTGTTCTCTCACGTGGACACGATGTGAGCAGCTGCCAGCTCGAGCCCACTGTCTCCCTCTGTCCCGCCCTCACCGGCTGGCCAGGAGCACTCAGCGGGCTCCTTTTCTTTCTGGAGGTGATTGGCTCTGCCTCCGCTCCTGGCCGGCCTCTGCTTTGGAGCGGTGGGGGAGACCTAGCTCCTCCAGACCTTTGGACCCTGGGGTCCGCCGCAGGGCTCAAGGAGGGGCGGCCTGCGGTCTGGTGGCTCCCCTTTGGGCCGGGCCTGTGCACGCGGCCCACCCACCCACCCAGGCCCACCAAAGCCGCTTGTCTGGGTTGCCCCCGGGGCTTGCACCATGTGGGGGTACATCACAAACCGCACATGGGTCATGAGCTGCTGGGAGGAAAAGACACTGCGTGGGCTCAGGCTCCCTCCAGACCCTTTCTCAGAGCCCTGGGAGGCTCCTCGCTGCAGGTCACGGGGCGCCACCAGGGATTTTGGTGGGAGGGTGGCTCCACCGGACCAGAAGACCCCAGACGTGGGACACGGGGCTGCCTCTGCTCTGGGCCCCTCGGGAAGCCCTGCTTTCCCTCCAGCCACCGCCAGGCCCTCCTCCGGCCAGCGGGAGAAGCCGGCCCCGGCGGGTCTTACCTCGGAGACGCCGGAGTCCAGCACGGTGCGGAAGAGGGGCTGACGGTAGTAGGGGCTGATGGTGGAGGACAGGAAGGGCAGCAGGTCGTACTCGAAGAGACCCTCGCCGAAAAACTGGTCGAACAGCCGGCTGGGGTAGAAGGGGCCCAGCGCACGTTTGAACCAGGGCTGCTGGATGGCGATGTCCATGTTGGGCGTCGGCGGCGCAGGGACCCGGGGCTGGCGGGGAGTCAGGCAGGGGCCTCTGGGCAGTGTGGTGGAGAGCCCCGGGGACAGTCCCCCTATATACGCCCAGGACAGAATGGGAGCATTAGGGGGATTTGCTGGAAAGCGTAAGCTCAGGGGGAAGGCCGCCCGGTCAGCAGAAATGTGGCCCGGGCTGAGCGCCCGCCTCTCCCAGCCCCAGGCGCGAGACGCTGACCAGCACAGAGCCCTGGGCCCCAGCAGGACAACGTCCCCGAGGCGCTTCTCCCTGCGGCTCTGCCCCCACGCTCACCTGGGGGACGGTGGAGACTTTCATCCCACGATGGCATGGGGAGCCCCTGCTTATGTGCCCACTTCTCAGATGAGAGCTGGGCTCGGCGATGACACCCACAATCCCCAAATCACACAGCTCCTGGGGGATGGGATACCGTTTTTCTTTTCTCTCTTTCTTTTTTTTAAGATTTTATTTATTTATTTGAGATAGCGAGCGCATAAGCAGGGGAGCAACAGAGGGAGAGAGAGAAGAAGCAGGCTCCCCGATGAGCCGGGGGCCCGATGCGGGGCTCGATCCGAGGACCCCGAGATCACGACCTGAGCCGAAGGCAGACGCTTCACCAATGGAGCCCCTCAGGGCCCCCGGGATATCATTTTTCAAAACAGTATTCCATCTATCACTTCCTTCTGATTACAAAATGGATACAGAGTCGTAATCTCGAGTAAGACAGAAAATACCAGGAAGAAACTGAAGAGGCCGTAATTCCCAGCCCCGGGGAGGGGCAGACGTGGGGTCTGTGCATCTGGACAGGGAGGCAGGCTCCGTCCGGTGAGCGTGGAGGATTGTGTCGTGGGCTCGGCCTGGACATCGTCCCCCCATGTGACCTCCCACCAGGTGCTTCCGCCGGGCCAGCTGCACGGCCAGCATCCACTGTCGCCCACGAGGCCCCGGGACGCTGTGGCTCTGGCCAGCGGCTACCCAGAGGGGACCGGCCGCCTGGTATATTCCTCGGCAGCTTGGCCTCCGGGGAGCATGTCCCTGCAGTAACACGCAGCCACGGCAGGGTGGGGGTGCCTGCCCCCAGCCCCCCGGACCTCCCCCTCACCGCGCGATCTGGGGCCAGAAGCGTCTTCTTTGTCCTCGTGGCCTGGTTCCCAGCACAGCGTCCGCACGGTGCTGGCGGAGGACAAGGGAGGGAGCGCACCCTCAAAGCGCCCGGGCGTCCTCACACGCTCCCCTCGCGCCCGGACCCGGCGGTCCCAGAAGAGCACGAGCTATGACAGAATCCATGGGAACAGTGGGAGCCCCAGAGCGTCCCGCACACGAGCTCTGGACCAAACCCCCCCACCGTCTCCCAGCACCCGCTACACACACAGCACCCACCCGGTGGCAAAGGGCCCTGGAAAATCTGGAAGGGCCACTCTGCTCTGCTCTGTGGTCCCCAGATGTCAGGCAACGAAGGCCAAATTAGGGCCGAGATTGTGCATGCGGTGGGGGGCGGAGGGCACCGTCCCTGCCCAAGCCTGCTCCGGGCCAGGCCCTGCTGGTGTCCTTACATGGCGCGTAGTCTCACACACTTCCTGGACAGGGAAAGTGGGGCTTGGGGCTTGGAGAGGGTGAGCTGCGTGCCCCGTCACTCGGCTTGGAGGAAGGGGAGGGGGCTTCCTGCGGGCTGCTCACCCAGGCAGTGGCGGGGGGTGGGGCAGCGGGGGCAGCAGGTGGCCCGGCACGGCAGTGACTGCCCCTTCCTGGTGCCGCGAGTGTCCATTCGGCTGGGTCCTCTGTGGGGTTCCGGCAGAGCCGGCCACTGCCAGGAGCTCGACGTAGAAGGAATAGAGGAGCATAAGCAGAAGGAAAAGTCAGGAGCGCTGATCTGTCCTCATTAAAAATGGTGGTATTTGGGGGTGCCCCAGTGGCCCAGTCAGTGAAGTGTCTGCCTTCAACTCAGGTCATGATCCCGGGGTCCTGGGATCGAGTCCCGCATGGGGCTCCCTGCTCAGCACGGAGCCTGCTTCTCCCTCTGCTTCTGCCCCTCCCCCTGTTTCTGCTCTCTCTATTAAATAAATAAACTCTTAAAAATAAAAAAATAAAATGGTATTCTATGCATTACAGATTTTTTGCATTCATTTTTATTTTTTTTAAGATTTTATTTATTTATTTGAGAGATAGAGAGAGAGAATGAGAGAGAGCGTGAGAGAGAGCATGAGAGGGGGAGGGTCAGAGGGAGAAGCAGACTCCCCGCAGAGCAGGGAGCCCGATGCGGGACTTGATCCCGGGACTCCAGGATCACGACCTGAGCCGAAGGCAGTCACTTAACCAGCTGAGCCACCCAGGCGCCCCTCATTTCGGTTTTTTAAATATTACAGTAAGAAATGATTCGTCCTAAGGACTATGTTTCTGACACGCCCCGACAGGGTCACCGAGGGGACGGCCTTGCTCTCCTCACCAGCCGTGGCCTCCACGGGCATTCAAACGGCCTGGGACCGCAGGCAGAGAGGGAGGCTCCATGCCATGGGCTACACAGCCCGGGGTGGCTGAGGTTGTGCCAAGATCCCTCAGATGCCCAGGGGTGCCCGAGCACCCGCGCCCCATCAGGTCGGGAATCCCGTGTGCTGCAGCCGGCAGGAGCAGAGGTAGTCTGCTACCACGGGGCTGGGGCAGCTGCCGGGTGGCCGGCCGGGCCTGTAGCGGTGGCCTTCACAGTGAGCCGGCACCAAGACTTCAGGGAGAGGAAGCCCTGGCCCGGCTGTTTCCCACACACGTGTGCAGACTCCTGCTCGCCACGGCCCCTCGCCACCCTGGATTCTGGGAAAAGGAGACCCCTTCATTCTGGGCCGGGAGGCCCCTGGAATCCCAGTGAAGACGCCTCTGGAGCCATGGAGGCGACAGAAGGAGAGGTGGGCCGTGCGCTGGGCGCCCCCGGGGAGACGGCCACACGCCACCGAGGAGCGAGGCCTCGGGAGGAAGCGGCCCTGCCCACGCCGGGACCTCTGGCGGCGGCCCCCGGGCAGTGAGGACCGACACGGCCGGGGTACCAAGCTCCAGCGGCCTCGCCAGCTGACCCGGGGACGGGGCTCGCACACAGAACCCTCCAGGAACCAGGAGCCGCCGCATGTATGCGACCTTCACAGGAGCACGGGTGTCCCCTCACGCGAACATTTGCGGCGTGAAAACCACCCAAAGACTCTGGGCCACACGGCCAGCGGGGACAGCCGACTGCGGGCCGGTGTTGGTCCCCAGTGGCCACGGGCAGGAGCGGGTCGGGCTCCCGGGGGCCGGGTCTCAGGCCTGACCTCCACGGTGGCACACAGCTCTGCCCGCGCGGGAAGATTCCGGGACCCCCGCGACCGCCCACGCGAGGACGCAGACCTGGAATCACGAGGGTCCCGTGGAGGCACCTTGGGGCGCGCTGCCGGCCTGCCGGAGCCGCGAGGTGAACCAGCAGGACCAGCGTCACCTCCCACGGGAAATGTTTCACTGAATTCGAGGCGGAGCTTTATGATGGCAGCACAGCCTTCGAGCTCACGGCTCACTGTCTTAAAGAACAAATCAGCGGTCGCGCCTCTTCACGCAGAGGGAGTGAGCAGAGGGTGACCTGCTCCAGGTGTCCGGCCTCGGTGTCCAGGCCACTGGCCTTGGGCTCCCCCGGGACACTCGCTCGCATCCTGGAAGTTCCTCAGGTTTACAAGAGGGAATTGAAGCCCATCGCTGTCCAGGGCAGACCTGAAGTTCGCCACAGTCCCCCGAGCTCTCCGTAAAGGCCTTGGGTGTTCATCCAACAGAGCCCTCGGGCCCAGACCTCAGCCCCGCCTTGTGAGTCCCCAGGCTACAACCGCCTGGCCACCAGAGACCGTGCACAAGGCCAGGACCCGGCCAGGACACCGCAAGAGCTCGGTGCCCATCGTTTAGTGCCTCGTGGCCATGGGGCCAGAGCCCTCAACACAGGGCACGGGCACAGAGGGCACAGCCCACGAGTGCCCCCCACGTTGTCCTGTCCATCATAACCAGACCCAAAAGCAGACCTTTTGTGAGGAGACGCTTTTTCAAAAAGGTCTTTATGAATCCAGCTTTCAAAAGAGGATTTTTTAAAAGATCTATTTATTTGTCAGAGAGAGAGCATAAGCAGGGGGAACAGCAGAGGGAGAAGGAGAAGCAGGCTCCCTGCCCAGCAAGGAGTATGATGCGGGGCTCGATCCTAGGACTCTGGGATCTCGACCTGAGCCAAAGGCAGACGCCCAACCCACTGAGCCTCCCCGGTGTCCCTCCAAAGACGAATGATGGGATGAGAGCCGTGGACTTGGATTTTTTGTTCGTTTGTTTCAGATAACGTTATTAGAAAAGCGAGGCACTGCCATTGTTCAGAATTTGGACCGACAGACAAATCCAACAGTGGGGGACGTACCCATCATCCTAGCAAACCCAGAGTCCTCACAGAGAGGAAAGGCAAGCCTTTCCCATTTGGCTCGGTGGGCCGGTGCTCCGTGCTCGGGGGCTGGGGAACCAGCCAGAAGGCGTTCCCAGAGGAAGATGAGCCGTGAAATGCCAACAGCATTCTCAAGATGCATGCCTGCGGGGTGGGCCCAGCTGAGGATCTCAGGAGGCGGGTCCTGCGGGCTGGGTATCAGGCACAGCCACCTGTCCTCCCTGTGACGAAGATGCCCCCGCCTCAGAGGGGGGCAGAGAGTCCTGCCGTCGCGCTGGGCCGTGCATGAGTGACACCATCCCCGGGTGTGCCCAGCCACCAGGCCGGTCTCCCGCATCGTGTGAGCCCTACTCACCAGGACAGGCTGTGCTCTGACGTTTCTGTCCCTCTGGCCGGTCCTGGAGACCCCACAGACCTGGGAGGTCCTGGAGACCCCACAGACCTGGGAGGTCCTGTGAGGCCCCCCAGGACAGAGAAAAGCTGAGGAGACACACAGGTGTGTGGCTGTGACTCCTGGGCCGGGTGTGTGCAGAGCAGTGGCTGCTCCCAGGAGGGAGAAGCCCCAGGTTCGCAGGGGAGGGAGTGAGGAGGACCAGAGCTCACTCACGGATGGCTGCAGGCTGGCACGCCATGCCCCTGAGCCATGCTTTCCTCCTCGGGGGCCTGTGCAAGCCGGAGAGCGTGGGCCCGAACATGGCCTTTCTCCCCTGGCCATCTTTCAGCCCCCGACACGGCTCCCCAGCCCCAGCCTCCTGGAGAGCCACCGTCACCTTCTCTCTGTGTCCCAGACCTCGACTCTGGGGAGAGTGCTGACCAGCCCGAGGCTGTCCCCTGCCCACTGACCAGGGCTGACCTTGGCCTGAGAGGCAGGTAAGGTTGCCATGGGGGAAGGGTCTGCAAAGCCAGGGCAGCGGGGAGGGCAGCCAGCTGACACAGAAGGTGACCACAAGACGCCCACGTGGGGTTCAGCCAGGTCAGGAACACCCCACGCTGCCTGGCTGTGCGGTCCTCGGCGCATCCTGAAACAGCCACCCGTCAGGGACAGGCCGGGGGCCAGAGGCCCAGGCCGGCCCTGCCTGGGAGCCCAGCCCACCCTGCTGTGTCCCCTCGGCCGGACCCACACTGCAGGTCAAAGAGAAAAGAGAAATGTCTAAAAATCAAAGAAAGAGAAAGGATGTCTCTGCTAAAGCCAAGGAAAGGAAGGGAGTCCGAAGACGGTCCTGCTTATCTCCAGATGTCTGCTGAGGTCCTGTCCTGCCCACACGAGGCACAGGGCTGTCCACGCGGAGCCTGTGACCCACGGGGACGGGGTTGCACAGGCGCCGAGAGCCGACGGCGTGGGAGGGGCTCCGAGGGCGGATGGGCCTGAGTGTGCAGGGAGGGGGCAGGGCAGAAGGGCCAGTGGGCGGGGGGGGGGGGGGGGGGCGGGGACGTCAGGGCTGGCCCCTGAGAAGTTTGCACATGTGTGTGTCCGTGCATGTCCGTGCGTGTCCGTGTGTGTGTCCACATGTGTCCGTGTGTGTCCGTGTGCGGGGTCAGGGGGAGCGGGAGCCACGGTCCCCGAGGTCATCTCCCTCTGCCATCTGAACGCGGCAGGAGCTGTCGGGAGCATCTGTCAGGCCCTGTGCAGCCGGCGGCGGGCAGGAAGTGCGCGGCATTTGGGGCGGGAGGGCCTCCCGGGGGCGGTGTGCCCGGGCATTGTTCTGGAGCTGGGCTGAGCCGCCCTCAGCAATCGGCATTGGGCTGCACTGCCGCTGAAGGCCAGCGGCTCCCACACAAAGCCCGGTATTTGCTTATCTCCGGGATTCCCACCGCGCCAGCACTTTGCCCGTGGCTCCCACACAAAGCCCGGTATTTGCTTATC
Organism: Taxidea taxus jeffersonii; assembly: GCA_003697995.1. Classification (NCBI taxonomy): domain Eukaryota; kingdom Metazoa; phylum Chordata; class Mammalia; order Carnivora; family Mustelidae; genus Taxidea; species Taxidea taxus. The sequence goes on from ML109592.1 coordinate 30,242, forward strand.
TCCAGGATTCCCACCGCGCCAGCACTTTGCCGGCTCACAAAGCCCCAGCACCCGATTTTCCACTCCAGGGCCCGGTGGGGCTCACCCGCAAATGCATACGGTGCGGGCCCGCGGGCGTGGCCATGTGTCCGGGGGAAGGCACCCGCTAAGCCCTCGGCTTACTCCACCCAGGTCGGCTCCGAGTGCACTGCGGCCGCAGGCAAGGATGGGGGGCCCGTTGGAACCCCCCAGAACACCGTGCACCGGGGACTGAGACCCCGTCCTGGCTCCGCGCCCCGTGTGAGGCCAGGGACAGCGATGCCACGTCTGCTCATGGGCCCATGGCCCTTCGATCATCACCACCTGGGGGTAAAGTGCTACTCACCGACCTTGTTTTTATGGCAACATTTCTCATACATCCTCCCAAGTGGAGAGCACGGCCCAGTGAGCGCCACACGCACCAGCCGGCGTCCACCCAGCTGCGTCTCACCCGGGCTTCTCCGAAAGCAGCTGCGGCTCAACGCCCCGCGAGGGGCTGCGAGCCCAGGGAGGCAAGAGTGAGGCGCCCTAAGGACAATACAGTGAACACGACGGGAAGAATCGCGTGTCAGACCCACGGGATGTGGCCGGACGCCTTCAGCCTCTGGCCACGGCCCCAGCAGGTGCTTCTGGGAGCACCGGTGTAACTGCGGGGTCCTTCCCACGAGCGCCCCCACACCATGGACCCACCTTTCCCAGCCTCCCCGCCCCCGCCCCGCCAGCTCCCCAGGCAGCCCTTGGAGAAGCAGAGCCTCCACCATGCGGGGGGCCCCCACCGCGCCCTCCTGCCTCTGGCCCTGTTAGCTGATGGCTCCGTCTCATTTAGGATCCCGTGTCTACGTCCCAGATACAACAGGCCCGCCCGCAGCATCTCGAGCTTCCACACCCGGGTTTGATATCAGAGCTGTGACTGCCTCGCACGACGGGGCAGGGGAGGCGTGTTTTCCGCTTTTCTTTCCTCTGGAAGAGTCTCTATGAAATGGGAGCCATGGCTGAAGTGTTAGGGAAACACCTGTGAACATCTGGGCCTGACGTCTTCTATTTGGGGACGTTTTTTCTACTGATTCGGTTTTCATAGTGGTTCCAGGACCCTCAGTCTCCCCCCGTGCCTGAGCACGGTCAATAAATTCCCCGTAAAAAGACATTTTTGAGACAACTGGGGAAATCTGAACACGGACCCTTATGTCATTAAGAAATCATGTGTGGGGGCGCCTGGGGGGCTCAGGAGGCTAAAGCTTCGGCTCAGGTCGTGATCTCAGGGTCCTGGGATCGAGTCCCGCATCGGGCTCTCTGCTCAGGGGGCGCCTGCTTCTCCCTCTCTCTCTGCCTGCCTCTCTGCCTGCTTGTGCTCTCTGTCTGTCAAATAAATAAATAAAATCTTAAAAGAAGAAGAAGACGTGTGTGGAGTGAGACGGCATGATGTCCAGATTTGGGTTCCAGTTCGGGGGGCGAGGGGAGCAGAGAAATGGGGTACAGAAGAGAACAGGGACATCTTGCTGAGCACGGAGCGGGTGTGAGGCTGCCGGGGCTCCGTACGTTTGCCTCGGGGGGAGCGACCTCCGGTCTCATGGAGAAGGAACCTGGCCCTGCCCACACCTTGCTCCTTTCCCGGGTGTGCGCTGCTGCTTCCAAGAGCTGCCTGAGACCCCACTTTGTGCGTGCACGGGGACATGACCACGCCTGGCCCCGGCAGCCCCACTCAGGGTGCTTCCCATCGGGCTCATTATAAACAACGCCCCAGGAACGGCCCGAGCACACGCGTCCCTGTGAGAGCATTTCTGTAGGGAAAGTCCCAGAAGGGGCGTCGCTGGGTCAAATAACCACATTTCAGCCAAGATGAGAGCTACAGCTCCTTCCCGACCCCCTCTCTAAATTCATAAAAACACATGCAAAGAGAACGGGCATCGTGATTATAGCCTCGTGTTCCTCTAGAGGAAATGGCACAATGTGGCTTTCCCTAAATCCCGTTAGATATGCACGGAGAGTCCGTCCTGTGTTGAGATAGAGATTATCCATAACGGCTTTCCTGGGGGTTTCCAAGACCTCCCCCCGTTAGCAGGGAAATACAGGAAAACCCGAGGACGGGCAGCCCCGCAAAGCCGGCCCCTTCCTTCTGCTCTGGCACTACCCGCACCCAGAGCTGGCAGGAGGTGACCGGCCCTCGTCTTTCGCCCTCCCTAGAACATGGTTTTGGGGCTTTGTGGAGAAGCAGGCCACTTTCTCCCTCTCAGAAACCAAGGTCTGACCCAGGTCTTCTGGGCTCCCGGTACCCTAGAGAGCAGGGGCTCCCGCACCGAGGAGTTTGGGCAGAGAAGCTCGGTGGAGCCTGACCTGCCCCCGTTCCCACCCCCAAGGCCCCGAGCCCGCTAGGTGTTCCGTCATCCACTCGCGGTGAATGAGTGAAGGATTTCGCTCCCTTCTGAGTCCGCGCTCACCACTGCCTTCCCACGGAACCCGGGCAGGGAGGGAGAGCACGTCCCATCAGACGCACGAGCGGGCAGACCCGCGGTCAGCAGTTTGGGAATGTCACCCCCGTGGTCTGCTGCGCGTCTCGCCAGAGCCACCAGCACCTCCTGGGTGAGGAACCTTCTTTCTAACTTTGAAGCCCACCAGCTCCGATCGTACCCCGGGCCCGGTGTGTTAGCAGCGAGGGCACGCTGCCCCCTCCCCACGCGCGACCGCACGGACAGGTGCCCACCGCTCCCCAGCCGCTGCCAGCCTCTCAGCCCACTCAGACAGCCCCGAGCATCGATCTCCCTGAAACTTCCGTAAAGCTTCCGTTTCTGGGTCCCCAGGTGCGACGGCTCCCGGGAGCCACCGTCTACACCGCCTGCTCATTCACAGCTGGCGGATCACGGCGGCCCTGTGTGGAGTTGAATCGGGTCCCCACAAAGGTGTGCTCGCCTCCAGAACCCGCGAGTGTGAGCTCATGTGGAAACAGGTGACGTACTAAGATGACGTCGTGCTGGGTTAGTGTGGCCCGTGGACCTGGACGCTGGGTCCGGGCAGAGAGATCTGGACACAGGGAAGAAGCTTGTGAGACTGTGTTTGAAGTGCCCCAGTCCGGGGCGCTCCGCTGGGCCCCCCGACACTCAGCCGAGCCCCTCTGCTCTGGGAGCGACTGCCCCGAGAGGCGGGTCAAGTGTGTGAGGGGACAGCTCCGTCTCCACTTCTGGATCTCTGCTTTCTCTCCATGAAACAAGGGTTTAGTCGGCGAGCTGAAGGCCCTTCCATCCCAGGTTCCCGGTTCGGAGGGGGTCCCGCAGCTCTGAGCACAGCAGTGCTCACCCCCCTCCCTGGTGGGACACAGGGGCGCGCCCTTCCCACGGACCCCCCACGTCACAACACAGGTCAGGCAGAAGGACCCGTGTGTCCTTCTGGGCCCTGCCCCGGCAACGTAGCACAGACCCCGACCCCGGAGCACCTGGGGAGACTCCCCCAAAATGGCGAGGTAGGGCCGCAGGGGGGTGGTGAGGGACACGGCAGCCGGAGTGCCGGGGGTCAGCGCGAGTCCGCCAGGCAGGGAGCCGGTGCAGGTTGGGGAGGGCGGCACACGGGTGGGGAAGGGCCGTCCCGGCACCTGGGCAGCCAGGGTGAGTAGTCTGGGGCCACCAGCAGGCCGCCCACTTGACGGAGCAGCCTGGCTGCAGGGAGCGGGGAGGACAGCTGCAGGGGCGTGGACACCGAGCCCAAACCTGCGTGAAGATGGCTGGTCCACAGCAGGGACTGGGGCTGGGCCTTTGCGGAAGGAATCCCGGCAAGGGGAAGTGGAGAAGCACGCTCGTGCCGAGGGGAGCCCCAGAGAGAGGGCTGCCCGGCGGAGTGCAGACCCCCTGAGACCCTTGCAAGAGGGCGGACTGTGTGTGGGCATCTTCCCCGTGAGGGCTGGGCTACCCAGGACCCTGCCAGGAGGGAGTCCCGTGGTCCTCATTGCAGACCCCCCCATCCCACCCCTGCCTCGTTGCCCCTCCACCCCCATCCAGCCCATCCCGGGAGGCGGCACAGCTGTGCGTCAGCTCCCTGGCCCCTCTGGGCTCCTCCAAATGCCCCCAAATCTATGAGCCCTGGACCCCTGGGTTGGGATATGGCTGTGGCCCTTGTGCTGGCAGGTGGTGGGACAGAGCCTGCACCGACCCCTAGCGACAGCTGGGGAGAAAGAACGGGATCACCCCCACCCCTACCCCACCCCCACCGCAGTCTCCCTGCAGGGCTGTGGCCCCCGAGGACATCCCCACCAGGAGGGACATCCCCACTTGCCCCCGGCCAGAAGCCACCACCACAGTGACGCAGGCGGAGTGTCAGTTCCAGTCAACAATCGGGGCAGGGGCGGGGAGGGGCATGCGCTGAGCCGCAGGGCCACTGTGCCCTGAACTTAGACAAGTAAAGGGGTGCGCCCCGGTGTGTTTAAAAGAACGTGCGAGCCCGTGGGCACAGAGAGCAGGAGGCCGATGAGCAGGCGGGGAGCCAGACTGGAGCCCAAGCCCCCACGTCGTTGTCCCCCCAAAACCTGATACACAGATTCCGTGTGGCATCTCTTTAGGAAACACTGATCACTCCCCCCACCCCCAGAGTCTCTTCCCGGCTCCCGTCCCCGTGCCTGCGAGCGGGAGCATCGCGCCCCCTAGTGTCCGCCACCGCGGCCCGCGGGCTCCCTGGGGGGAAGGACTTGGTCCACATTGTAGCTGCCAAAGCGGCAGAAGTCGGACTTTGCAAACCCCGTCTCTGACTTTCTCCCGGACCCGCAGTCCTCACACCATCGCCCACGAGGCTGGGCGCATCCAAACCAGCTTCCAGCAGCGGCCAAACAAAAATGATTTAAAGTCTCAAGTTACAAAAGCACCTTGGATGGGATCCTTCAGCCCAGACATACCCCACGGATACACAGGGCCTCTGCACTGCGCTCTGGGTGTGGCCGTGCTTGTGACGGCGAGGAACAGACGTCGGAGAGCGGTGCGGTGCGCGGCTAGAGGGCCGGCCGCCGGGCTTGGCTGCTGGAATGTTCTACGGTGTTCTAAAAGCAGCAGCGCACCCGTGTCCGCCGCAGCCCCAATCCCAAAGCCGAAGGGTGGGCGACCCAAACCGCTAGCAGGTGAATGGATTAGAAGCAAGAATCCCCTACGCACAATGGAATAGTACTTGGCCTTCAGGACGAAGGGCGTGCTGTTTATTTTAAGATTGTATTTATTTATTTGATAGAGACAGGGCATAAGCAGGGGGAGCGGCAGAGGGAAAAGGAGGCAGAGGGAGAAGCGGGTTATATGCTGAGCAAGGAGCCCGATACAGGGCTCGATCCCAGGTCCCCGGGATCATGACCTGAGCCGAAGGCAGATGCGTAAGGACTGAGCCCCCCAGGCGCCCCAGGAAGGGCATTCTTTCACCTGCTACATGATGAACCTTGAGGACATCGTGCTGAGAGAAATAAGCCAGACACGGAGTGACAGACACTGTAGGATTCCACTCCCGTGAGGTCCCCGGAGGAGTCAGACCCAGAGACGGGAGGTAGGACGGTGGGCGCCGGGGCCAGGGCCGGGGGAGGTGAGCGCTGGTGTTTCTCGGCGGTGCAGGTGCACTTGTGAGTGATGAAAACGTCCGGGGGGGGGGGGGGCAGGTGAATTCACAGCCGTGCGAACGCGCTTAAATGAATCATACACTTAAAAATGGTCAGAATGGGAAATTGTGTTGTATCTTACCGCAACTTTTAAAATGAGGAAGCTTTTTTATGCTGTGGTATGGAAATATCTCCAAGTGATTATTTTAAAAATGAGGTAGAGAACAACGCGAATTGTGCACTCTCAACGCCAAAACAGATCAGACACACACGCGGTGGCTCGTGACCACACGGATAAGCCCCAGGAGCGCGGCCACTCCCGGGGAGGCCGTGGGGGCAGGCAAGAGCCAGCAGGGCTCCTCGTGGGACCTCTGGACCATGGGAACGAGTTACCCACGTGAAGTCATGAACTGAAACCAAAATGCAAAGAACAAAGATGTGGAGCCCAGCCACTCTGCAGAACAGTCTGGAAGGTCCACAGAAAGTTGAGAATAGAGCTGCTCTACGACCCAGCAATCGCACTACTGCGTGTTTACCCCAAAGATATGAACGTAGTGATCCGAAGGGGCACGTGCACCTGAATGTTTATAGCAGCAATGTCCACAATAGCCAAACTATGGAGAGAACCTAGATGTCCATCCACAGGTGACTAGATAAAGAAGATGTGGTATATCTACAATGGAATACTACGCAGCCATCAAAAGAAATGACATCTTGCCATTTGCGACTAGAGGGTACTATGCCGAGTGAAATAAGTCAATCAGAGAAAGACAATTATCATATGATTTTACTCATAGGTGGAATTTAAGAAACAAAACAGATGATCATATGGGAAGGAAGGGAAAAATAAAATAAGAAGAAATCAGAGAGGGAGACAAACCGAGGGCTGCTGGCGGGGAGGGGGTGGGGGGCGGGGTAACTGGGGGACGGGCATTCAGGAGGGCACGTGGTGGGATGAGCACTTGTGTTACATAAGACTGATGAATCACTGACCTCTACCTCTGCAACTAGTAAATTATATGTTAATTGATTGAATTTAAATAAAAACAAATTAAATTTTTAAAAAGGATGTAGAGCCCGCTATGGAAGGTCGTGTGTGTGTGTGTGTGTGTGTGTGTGTGTGTGTGTAAGTGTGAGTGTTGACCATTTTTACTCTGCCAGAAATAAGGGGTCCCAGGGGCCCGCACGCAAACCTTAAGCTAAGGGTTTAACTACCAGTCAGATCATACAGGCTTGAAAGAAAACACACATGCAATTTCTTTTGTTGAGAAAAGGTTAACGGATCCCACTTGAGAGCACACAGGGAGGTCGCAGGACCCTTCCTTCCTCCCCTTCTGGCTCTCTGAGGCTGTGCATCGGGGGCCTCCTGGGAGACGGACTCTGCCTTTCTCTTGAACGTCCCTGGGGAGTGAGACTCCCCCGGTCTCCTCGGACCCTGGCACGGTTGTGTTCCACCACACAGAACCCCAGAATGAGGGTTTGAGAAAGGATGTCAGGAGTCAACGCGCCCAGCCCCATTTTACAGATCAGCAAACCGAGGCCCACATGGCGGAAGGGACTTTAAGGAGCTTTGCAGCTGGAACCGCCCCCCACATGGCTCTCACACATGGACTGGCCTGTGCTCAGCACGGCCCCCGCCTCATCGCAGTGAATCCCAACGATGCCCAGAGGTGGGTACACGTAGTGTCCCCATTTCACCAACGGGGACACTCACTTGAGAATCGCCCCTCCTGCCCAAGGCCTCCCAGTTCTCGTAGCGTGGGGCCAGCATGAAGCCCTGGAGTGTGTTGTGGGAGGGGGTGTCCAGACAAGGCCCCAAGCCGTTGTTTGAGCCGACTCCTGGCCGAATACTGAGTGAGGGACTGTAACCCCAGCGGGCCCACCCCCCTTAAACCTGCTTCTCCAGTCCAAATCTCCTCCTTCCACACCCTCGCCTCCACGGCCCAGCCAAGGGCCAGGGCCAGCTCCTCCTTCTCTCAAAGCCCTCCTGAGCCCCCAATCTAGCCGATGCGCACCCTCCTGGGATCTGCTCCCCAGCCGTCTCCCCACGGCCGCCTGGTCCTCAACACACCAACCTCTGCTTTAAAAAAAAAATCAGCTTTAGGGACACCTGAGGGTCTCAGTCGGTTAAGCCACTGCCTTCGGCTCATGTCATGGTCCCAGGGTCCTGGGATCGAGTCCCGCATCGGGCTCCCTGCTCAGTGAGGAGCCTGCTTCTCCCTCTGCCTCTGCCTGCCGCTCCGCCTGCATTTGCGCTCGCTCTCTCTCTCCCTCTGATAAGTAAATAAATAAAAATCTCTTTTAGAAATCGGCTTTATTGAGACATAACTCACATACCATAAAGTTCCTTCTTCTAAAGTGTACATTTAGGCTTTCAGAGGATTCCCGGGATGGTACAAGCGACCAGTCAAGTCCCGGTACATTGCTATCACCCCAAAAAGAAACCCCACTCCTCTGACACTCCCTCCCCGGCCTCCCTCCCGCCTCCCCCCAGGCCCTAACAACCACTGATCCATGCTTCTGCCCCTGTGGGTTGCTTTCCGACTGGTGGACGGACGCGAGAGCCCGTGCACAAGCTTGTGTGAGATCGGAGGCCGCGGTGACATCAGCAGGTGCCGGTGACACACTCCCCTTCTGAGACTTAACCACGGGGACAGGGTCTCAACTCTCTTCTCATGCACACTTCCCAGGGGCAGCTGCTGATTTTTGGACGGCGTCCAACCTGGGTGTCCCAGACCTCCCGACACACGGGGGGCAGCCTCGGCGGCCGCCAGCCTCCCCCTGCCCCCTGCTCCAGGCCTGCTTGCTGCCCCTGCCCCTGAGCTGTCCCTTCCCAGCTCTTCACGTCTGGGAGCCTCAGCTCCCATATCATGACCTCGGGTGGCCTCCGCCGCCCGCCTGGTCTTAGCTGCTGGGGTCCCCCTCCTGTGCCCACCAGGCTCCCCAAGTGCTCCTTCCTCCTCTTGGCAGCACTGAGCCGGGTCTGACATTACGTCGCACTTTTTCTTGTTTGTTCTTTTCTCTCGCCCAGGACGTGGGCTCCCTGAGGACAGGGACCAGCTCTCACTCATCCCGGGATCCCGGGTGCCTCCCGCAAAGCCTGCTTCTTAGGAGGTGTTCTGTAAGCACGTAATGAATGAAGGAACGGAGAGTGGGGGGCTGGAAGCGCCCAGCACCCCCGTCCAGCAGAGCTGCTTCCCCAAGAGTGCGGACCTGGCTGTCGAAGTGGCATCCTGTGTGGTGTGTCCCGGTGGGCATTTGCTCGCTGGTGGATGGGCTGGCGATTCTGACTTCCGTGGGGTTTTCTCCTGCATCATCGGAGCACGCACGTCTGTCCGTCCATCCCGGAGGGAGGTCAGTTCTTCCTCGGGTCTGGGAGACTGGATGCCGTAGGGTGTGCGTGCTGTGCATTTCCCTTCTCCTCTAAACGTAAATGACAGTGAAGAGACACGCTGTGCTGGCTTGGGAGGAACAGCCGCTCTGAGCCGCCGAAGCCACCAAGGCAAAGCCGAGGTAGTAACGGAGCCTGATCCTGGAGGCCAGCAGGGGGCGCCCTCGGCCTGGCCACGCAGCGAGCGGTACCACGGTGGGGGTCTGCAGTGGCGTGGCGGGCTCCAGGGTGCAGCAGGTGACCGCCGCCGGGTGGCCGCCGCAGGTGACCGCCGCAGGTGACCGCCGCAGGGTGGCCGGTCCCAGACAGCGACAGTGCAGGGCTCCCGGGCCCTCGGCTCTGAGCGGCACCACCGTTCTGCCAGTTGCCCTGGACATCCCTAACTCAGGGAGAGTTGCTGCCATGTGTCATGTCCAAGGGCCACAGAAAGGCAAGTCTGTGAACAACCTCCCGCAGGACCCGTGTGTCGGCGCCTCTGGAGCAGCCCGTGGCCTCCACCCTGTGAGTTCCTCTCCCCTGCTTCTGGCTCGGGGGGTGAGCCCAGGCAGCTGCGACCCGAGCAGGTGCGAGCCCGATCTGATGGGAGGGGTGCCCGACCGCATGTTGATCGTCGCAGACCTGGCCGAGGGTTGTTAACCCAAACCCACAGCCCCCAGGTGGGCTGCGTGGTCATGAACCCTCAGCAAGGTTGCATAAAATCGTGTGTTCACACAAAAACCTTTATTTAGACCTGGAAAGGGCCTCATGACCCGAACGAGGTTGAAATTCGCCAATAACCAGGATGCCTGGTTTAAGTGTCTGCCTTCAGCTCAGAGTTGGGGGGATCGAACCCCACATCAGGGCTCCCTGCTGAGCAGGGAGTGGGTTTATCTCCCGCTCTCTGTGCCCCCAACTCTTGTGCTCCTCTCTGAAATAAATAATATATATATTTTTTAAATTAACCAATAACCAGGGGCGCCTGGGTGGCTCCATCGTTAAGCCTCTGCCTTCAGCTCAGGTCATGATCTCAGGGTCCTGGGATCGAGCCCCGCATCGGGCTCTCTGCTCAGCAGGAAGCCTGCTGCTCCCTCTCCCACTCCTCCTGCTTGTGTTCCCTCTCTCTCTCTGTCAAATAAATAAATAAAATCTTTTTTTAAATAATAAATAAAAATTTAAAAATTCCAATAACCGTAAGTACTTTACACTCACCATGGTTTTCTCTGCCTGCCCCCCTCAGTTGTGGGACGCCCCCCCCCACTCTGTAAGCCCACCTTCTCGGGCTCCGAAATCTGCTGGAGAAATGTATCTCACTACAGTTAGGTTAACTTTTTTTTTTCTTAATTTCTTTATTTGACAGGGAGAGAGACACAAGCAGTGAGAGTGGGAGAGGGAGAAGCAGGCTCCCCGCTGAGCAGGGAGCCCAATGCGGGGCTCGATCCCAGGACCCCAGGATCATGACCTGAGCCGAAGGCAGCCGCTTAACGATGGAGCCACCCAGGCGCCCTAGGCTAACTTTTTCCTAAATGTAAGAATTGTTTGCCTGGGACGCCTAGATGACTTAGTCAGTGAAGCGGCTGCCTTCGGCTCAGGTCATGATCCCGGGGTCCTGGGATCGAGCCCCACGTCGGGCTCTCTGCTCAGCGGGGAGCCTGCTTCCTCCTCTCCCTCTGTCTGCCTCTCTGCCTGCTTGTGATCTCTCTCTGTCAAATAAATAAATAAATCTAAAAAAATAATAAAGAAATAAAATCTTTAAAAGAGAAAGGAATTGTTGACCTGTCTCCACATGCAGGCTTTTATACCCAAGTGCCTCTGGGTGATGAAGGCACTGGGGGCTTTTCAGGGCGTGGCGGTGCACAGGCCTCCACAGGGAGCCAGGCACACCTCCCTGGGTGGGTGGCACAGGGCTTTCCTTTGTGGGCCCGACACAGTCCCCATCCGTGGGAGTCCCTACAAAGTGGTGGCCTTCTGTCTACTTGGGGGGTCAGAATCACGTGATTTCGGCAGCCGCCCTTAGGAACGGGGTGGGGGGGCTGTCAGAGTCTTTAAAATGAAACTCGGTAAGACCAGTTTACAACCCTGTCCCTTGACGAGGACGTTCCTAGTAAAATCAGAGAACAAACCACCCGGAGAAGCTTTGAGCCGGGCATGAGGTGATGGCTCCCCTAAGTCCAGGCCTGGCCGGGGGGGCTGTAGCCCCAAGGAGAGCCCGACTGAAAATACAGATTCAGAGTCCCCAGCGCAGACGTGACTGGCACTGAAAGATGGTGGGAGCTCCCCCAGGGTTGCCGTGGACCCTGAAATCCCCCCACCTCCCTCACTGGGATAAGCCCAGAGTCCTGGGCCTCGGAAGCCCCGAGAGAACCTGAGGCCCAGGATTTCTCTACTGACCAAACCAGGCCTCGGTCCAGGACCTTCTGGAGAATGGGGGACACATGCAGGGGCCATTGGGCCCCGGTCTCCTGCAGGAGATCTGTGAGGTGACACTGGCTGGCGACAGGTTGTGAGGTTCTTGGAAGATGAAGATCCCTCAGAGGATCCCACCCCTCGGCGTTTGTCTCCCGCCTCAAGTGGGACTTCTGCAGTCTCTGATAAGAGCTGTCCCCATGGGGCCCCTGGGAGGGACACCGTGCTCTCGCCGGGACCGGTCTCAGCTCACTCGAGGCTCCCAAGCCTCCTGCTCGGGAAAAGTCTTGTCTCAATTCCTCTATGTCTCTTTACCTCCCACGCCCACCCCCCAGGCTGAGCCAGCTTCCCCTCCAGAACCCAGGAGACCTGCCTGGCTCCCCCATGGCCTCCAGCTGGTGGGAGCAAAGCTCCCCAGTGACCGTGACTTCCAAGGAGGCAGACAGTGGTCTAAGCGGCCCCAGGGAGGCCTGTGCACGCAGAGTGTCTGGGCCGCCCTCCGTGTCCGCGGTCATACTGAACGAATCCAGCAATGATCAGGCACTGGTCTGAGAGAGAAAACCAGGCTTGCTTCAGAGTAAAAACAGAACCACAGAGACGCTTCGTGCCTGGGCCATCGGGGTCCCACAACAGAAGACAGAAACCACACAGTCTTGTGAAAAGGGAAAGTTCGTTTGGAAGAATTATCCACAGGGCCCTGGACTGACAGTTGGGAGCAATAGTTTCAGAGATCACTGGGGTACGGGACTAGCAGATGTGGGGAGCAGCCCTCGGGCTGACAGGAAAGAGCCCCTCCCCACCCAGGCCTCATGGGAGCAGGCCCAGAGTGGCCCCAGGGTGGCTGGCTGCATGCTGGACTCACTGAGGGCATCACAATGGCACTCTGCAGTGCTGGGCAAGTGCTACAGGATGTGCTGTGTGTCAGGGTCCTCTGCCAAGCCCCCAAAAGGATGCCAGGAGAAGCAGCGCATGGGAGGCACCGTGTCCCATCACTCCACTCCAGACGCTGGAAGAGATGCCAAGGGGAGATGCTGGCCACAGCATGTTGCTGGTGTTGTGCACTGCACAAGAACTGGGAAGACGAAAGCTTCCCCTCCACTGTGCCAAGTACTGATGCGGCTCACCAGCACCCCAGTTGGCAGAGGAGAGCCCTGGGCAAAGCCCACTTCCATTATCCAGAGCAGGCAAAGGGTGAATTTGAAGCTCAGAGGCAAGAAGCTGAGAGCTGACGCAAGCCCACACCGGGCCCAAGTCCATCCCTAGGTCCCGACATTCCTTGGATACCTGTGAGCATCTCTGGGTGCAGGGCCGGAGCTAGAGCACCAGGGACAAAGGTGTCCGAGACCCCAGTGCAAGCTGCCAGATTTAGGACATAAAAGCGAAGGACAAAATTTCAGATGAACAGTAGACACATTTTTAATATAAATCCCTTGTGATATTTGGAACATACTTGGACTAAACAATTATTCATTGTTTACCTGAAACTCAAATTTAGCCGAGCATCCTGTATTTTCATGGGTACCCTGAGCCCAGCGCAGCCCTTGGGGACACAGTTTGATAGACACAGCAAGTCCAGAGTCTGCGTCTCTCTCCTCTGTCCACAAGAGCAACCATCTGGGCAGGGACTGGCCAATTCCGGGCTTACTCCCTGCTTCCTGCACTCCAGTCCCTAAGGACCGGCCTGGGCCACGACTTCTGCAAAGTGTCAGCCACGCCACACTGTGGTCCCCTTCACTGCCCTTCCTTCACTCCTAAACACATCCGGGGTCCTCCTCCTGAGCACCAGGTCTGAGTCCTTGCTCGGAAACCGCCCCGAGCAAAGAGAGCTGCAAGAACATACACCCTGTATCGCGTGGCCTCCAGCAGGGGTCTGCGGCAGGAGCCCCAGAGCCGACACGCTAACATTGCCGCAGTCAGATTTCTCCCACTGAGAGGAATGACCATCCCACAGACACGACTGCGGCTTGCTTCGGCTGATTTGCACGGTCACGAAGCGGTGCGTGGCACAGTGCGCTGACTACCGGCACGAAGTTCCCAGTACTTCTTCCCAAGGGCAACGTTCAGTACAGTTTCAACACACACAGCGGCTCAGGAGAAGCTAAGGCTCGTCCTCAGCCGCGGGGAGCCGTCCCTGGGCCTGGCTGCCCGGGAAGCCGGGGATCGAGATGAGGGCACAGCCCTGCTGCATGGCTGGGGTCCTAGGGTCTGAGGTGGACATACGGGAGGACGGGCGTCTTGGTCACCAGGCGGCCCCTCGAGGACAGCGCTTCTCTGCACGGCTTCCCAAGTCACCAGTCTCAAAGCAAAGCCATCCCTCGAGCTCGGTGACCGCCTGCTCGCTGACCAGGGTCCCCGAAGCCAGCACTTAGTAGGTCCCACGCTAATCCCCACACGGTCTATGGGGACGGCCGCAGCGCCCACAGTTCCTCGTCTCCCTCGTCCCTCCTTAGTCTCGTCTGTATCGAACCCATGCGGCGATTCCCCCTTCACTCAGGGAAGGCGCACGGCGTGTTCAGTGTCACTTTCCCTTGCCTTAAACTGGTTGGTAAACCCTGGGAGTAAACGATGAGGTTTGCTCTCACCATATCCTCTGGTGGGCTGACTTCTCCTCCAGGTTTGGGGTCCAGCATCGTTTTCGATCGAAGTTGTGCCCAGCACGTGTTAGGGGAGCTCCCAGACCAGCGGAGCACTAGCGACGGTGTCAGCGCCCGTCCGGACCCTGCCGCCTGTCGCTAGCTTGAAGGACCGTCGGCGTTGCGGAGGCCCTGCGCCGACAACCGCGGGAGCCTGCATCTACCCGCCGCAGGAATCATTCACATGCACTCTTCCCGGGACAGAAAACCCCTCTCGCAAACTGGGGAAAAGCAGATGTGAGACACGTCACTTTTCCAAAGGCATTCGGGAAGGGGGTGTGGGGAGCAGGAGCCGAGAAATAGTAAAACGTCAGCTCCCTTGTCTGGTCAACTGTGCCGCTGATAGGAAGGGGTCATCAAACCGGGGAGAAAACACGTCTTGGGTATGTTTGTCTGCACAGTAGGACCAAGGGACACACCACTGAGAACACACCACTGAGAACCGGTGGCTTTTCCCAATCACGCCCAGCCTGTGCCCTGCGTCCTGAAACCCTAGCCAGCTCCTCCCTCAGCCATTCTAATACCTTTCTGGAAGTGCCAGCTGCCTCGTCAGCACCAAGACTCGTTTGGATGAAGGTTTTTATCTCCCACGATCACACCAAGACCATCAGTGTGATTTTCAGATGCTTCTGATCGGAGGTTTTCCCACCACTGATACTCAGGCTGTTTCCTGTCATTACACTGCCTCAGTTCCCACAGCCAGGCTGCTGAATATTCATGCTCCCCTGTAAAGATCAGGTCTTCCTGCGAGATCCCAGCCACCTCCATGACCAGCAAACAGCCTCCGGCGCCTGTGGGCTTTGTCCTCGCCGACCGTACTCACACCACCCCTGAGCGGCGCCTTCTCCCTCCCGCCAGGTGGTGTTTTCCATGTTTCTATGGTACTGGCTCATCACGGGATGCTGTGGTACTGGGTCGTCATGGGTACTGGTATACTGGGTCGTCAC